>JAADKT020098885.1:6036-17455 GCA_011763395.2 Chrysaora chesapeakei
AAGTGTTTCAACATCCCAGTGAAAATTAGCATATTAGTATATAGAGACTAGCATTGCCCGTGTGGGATGATTATGAAAAGGGTCCACGTGGAATGAGTGGAGTAAAAGAACAAGTTCTCTTCAGTAGTTTAGTTTAATACAAAGCTTACGATCATGAAGTGTTTCAACATCCCAGTGAAAATTAGCATATTAGTATATAGAGACTAGCATTGCCCGTGTGGGATGATTATGAAGAGGGTCAACGTGGAATGAGTGGAGTAAAAGAACAAATTTAGTTTTATAAAGATAACAGCTAACGATCATGATGTGTTCCCCATCCCAACGAAAATTAGCATATTAGTATATAGAGACTAGCATCATTGGCGCGGGTTGCTTATGACGAAGGTCATTGTGGAGTATATCACGAGTTTGATCAATTACGAGTTTGAAAAAGACACAAAGCTTACGATCATGAATTGTCTCTACATCTGTACAAGTACACATCCTAGTGGAAATTTGCATAATAGTATATAGAGACTAGCATCATTCGCATGGGATAATCATGAAGAGGATTGATGTGGAAAGAGTTAAGTAAAAGAATAAGTTTAGTTTGATAAAGATACAAAGCTTACAATCATGAAATGTTTCCACATCTCAGTGAAAATTAGCACATTAGTATATAGAGACTAGCATCAGCCATACGGGGTGTTTATGAAAAGGGTCAAAGTGGAAAGGGTCGAGTAAAAGAAAACGTTTATAAAGCTTACAAAGATACAAAGCTTACGATCATGAAGGGTTTCCACGTATGGTCTGTACATGATGAAACCAATAGAAAGGTTTTGCCCAGTGCTACAACGCTTGTCTAGTGAGACATTTGAAAAATGCGAGAGAGCTTTCGGGAAGTGCGACTGATTTCCATTCGCTGTCGAAATGAGGATATTTTTATGTTTGATTTGTATTTCTCCTTTTGACATGAGTGACATGTCTTTGTTCCATTTGACGACAAATGATAAACTGGTGCTGATGAGTTGACAATAAATCAACAGAACGGCCGTCCTCATGATTACCACTCTCAAAATAGCCTAAAAAAGAAAATCGTCAGGATTATACAAAAAAATCAAACTTGGTAAGCATCTTCATTTTTTATCGTATGCATTAGCATCTTCGGAGTACAAAAAATGAAGATGCTAATGCATAAATAATGGAATGAAGGCATATAATGAAGTGGCTAATGAAAACCGTATAAAATGAAACTTGCTTATGAATAGGGAGTGAAATGAAGATGCTATTGTATACGGTTTGAGATGATGATGACAATGAATACAGTATGTAATTAAGATTAGAATCCCATCTATTGTGGTATGCCACTTGTGGAAAAATGTATGTAATTAAGATGTTGATGAATACGGTATGCAGTGAAGATGGTGAGAATACGGTATGAAATGATGATGCTAATGAATATGGTATGAATGAAGATGCCAATGAATCCAGGAAATGTAGATGCCAATCAATACGGCATGAAATGAAGGTGCTAATAAATACGGTATGAAATAAAGATGTTGATAAATAAGGTATGCAATGAAGATATTAATGAATATGGTATGCAATGAAGATGCTAAAGAATATGGTATGCAATGAAGATGCTAAAGAATATGGTATGCAATGAAGATGTCAATGAATTAAGTATGAAATGAGGATACGCATTAGATAAAAGAATTAGCTAAACTCGCTGTCTGAATATCTGAAGTCCGTCATACAATTTATAGCGCTGTAACGCGCATCAATTGCAACGTAAAATAAATTTAATTCGTTCCGCTCATAATGCGCTTTATGAACTAGGCCCAACAACGATTTAATTGCGACATGAAATTAAATCAATTCGCTGCGCTCAAAATGCGCTGTATGGGGTAGGTCTTCCGTATTTCACTGTATAATTAAGAGCATTAAAGGAGACTTATGATGTCGAGCCATGGAGAGTTACAGAGTATCACAACAAAAGCAGTCCGCGAAGCTCGTGTTCTTAGTTCATATAAGAAGAGTCAAAGCTGCATGCACTTTTCACCTGCCTTAACCATAAGCAGATGTCATTAAATGTGAAAAACAAAAACAGTGTTGAATTTTCTGTTGATTCTGAATTTCGCTGAGACAAGAGCAGGCCATGGACATATAAAAATTTCATTACTTCGACTGCAATTTCACACATTTTATTGTTTTATATTTACCAGTTTAAATAATTAGCACGTCCTAATAGATTTATTGTGATGAATTGGTATACTAATGAATATCTATCCAAACCTTATAGCAAAGTCTGGCCGGTGATGTCAAATAAACAAGTTTGTCGGAATTCAGAACCGTTTGTATTAAGTCTGAAGCTTTTGAATGCAAAGACCAGTTAAGTTATGGCTAAACTAGGAGACTTGTCGCGCGCGACACTGTATTTGGCGTGTCTCCCAGGGTGGCTAAACATGCAAGTGACAAGCGAGCAACATGTCCCCTAAGTCATTTGCATGTCGCGGAGACAAGAAATGTTTCTGTTGTCTCCAAAAAACATTTGCGTGTCTCTTGCTACAAATTTTGTCGCGCACTACAAGTTTCAGAGGTGGCTAAACTGGCAGACACCGAGGGTACATAAATGTCGTGCGTGACATGTCTCCTAGTTTAGCCAGGCCTTTATTGAGGGGGGCTTTGGGGGTATCAAAACCCGAAAACCCGGAAGAACAGTGGGACAAACCCGAAAACCCGGATGACCTTATTTTCAACAACTTTTTAAGAATTTTACACATTGATATCCTTTGTGAGGTTTAAAATCCGAAAACCCGCACATTTTTTACTACAATATCCGAAATCTGAGCTAGAAAAATGGCAAAACCCGTTGCCCGTTAAATATACTTGACGCGAAAACCCGCACGATTTTTTGGAAAAATCCGAAAACCCGAGGGCAAAATCGGCCAAACCCGCAACCCATAAAATCCCAAAGCCCCCCTCTTTATTGTCAAGCCTTACATTTCAATTTAGAGTTCGTAAGAAGCTGGCTATTTTAAAAATATTTTAAAATGCAGGTGCAACGAGTGCCGAGGTCCACTTCTGAAAGATCTTCTCAGAGCAAACTTTTGCTCTTTAGATAATGTTCAATCAAGTATAATTCATTTTTCTCTTTCTCCTTTGAACAAGACAGCCCTTTTTAAATGCCAGGAGACCGTGACACAAAAATTAGTTGTCACACGGCATCCTGGATTTCGTCAGCAGCCTTGCCGTTCCTTGCCTGTCCCATCCCTCTTAAAGTAAGGGCATTAATTACAGGAATTTTTTATAGTTTAGGGCCTGCAAACCAAGCACCATGCTTCTCTCGCTATGAAAACTTGTGCAGTTAAATCATTAATACTTCTGACTAGGATGCTCGCTATCTCAAACATTCGCTGTAAAGAAAAAAATTGATTCTCCCAAGAGTTCGAGATGTCGAATGCTAACTGAACTAAATTATTTAGCGCGTTAAAACCAGAGTCGAACGTCAATCTTTGCATGCGTCGTTTCTAATATTAAGATAGAAAGTTCTACGTTTGACTTAATTGAGTACAGCAGAACTAATATGGAGCGGCAGCATGGATTTGGAGCGGCAGAATGAATAGGGAGCGGCAGAATGGATATGAATTGGTGATATAGATTTGGCTCGCCAGAATGGATCTGAAGCGGTATCATGGATCGGGAGCGGCAGAATGAAAAGGGAGCGGCAGAATAGATATGGAGTGGTGGAATAGATTTGGTTTGCCATAATGGATTTGGTGTGGCAGAATTGGGGGGGGGGGCAGAATGGATAGGAGCGGCGCAGAGCTGATTTGGAGCGGCAGAATGGATACGGAGCGGCAGAATGGATACGGAGCGGCAGAATGGATTTGGAGCGGAATTCAAGTCAGCTAGACAACTACACAACCATACAAGTATACAACTACAGTATACAACTACACAACTTTACGGCAATACAACTACAGAACTTCACAGCTAAACTATCATACAACTTCTATAAAATTACTTTACGACTTATATACAACTGCAATGCTATACTTCTATACAACTGTAAAACTACAACCGTACAACTAAACAACTATTCTATACAACTATACAGGTTTCATTGAGACACACCCTCGGGGCTACAGGTACGAATCAACTGAACATTCCACTGTACTCCTGTACAGTCAGCGTAGAATGTAAACATAATCTTTTGACAACATTGACAGAACTAAAGCCTTCTGACAAGGCACTTTTGGCTTGAAAAACATCATGAGAAGCATTCGCAGCTTATATTAAACGATTGAAATGAAATCTTCTTAGCAGAGTAGTGATAAAAGCAACTTCTACTTACAGAACATACAAAGCCAGCAGCTTACTGATCGTATCTTTGGTAGACTTGCGATCAATTGCAGACGCTGAAAAACATATGGAACATTATCATGGAAAAATAATCATTGAGGAAAATCTTTGAGCACAAGCGAAGATATCTCTGCGTTGATTGTATGTGGGAAATAGTAATCGTCTCCGTTAATGGTGGCAGATGGTTTAAATTCAACCATAAGACATGTTTTTCATAAAATTGAAGAATAAAACTCTTAAATCAAGAGCCTTGTTTTGGATAAATGACAGCCTCGTTTTTGAAATTTCTGCATGACAGCCTCGTTTTGGAAATTTCTCTAGATTGAAATGATAATCGTCTCCGTCAATGGTGGCAGATGGTTTAAATTCAACCATAAGACATGTTTTTCATAAAATTGAAGAATAAAACTCTTAAACCAAGAGCCTTGTTTTGGATAAATGACAGCCTCGTTTTTGAAATTTCTGCATGACAGCCTCGTTTTGAAAATTTCTCCAGATTGAAATGATAATCGTCTCCGACAATGGTGGCAGATGGTTTAAATTCAACCATAAGACATGTTTTTCATAAAATTGAAGAATAAAACTCTTAAATCAAGAGCCTTGTTTTGGATAAATGACAGCCTCGTTTTTGAAATTTCTGCGTGACAGCCTCGTTTTGTAAATTTCTCCAGATTGAAATGTGAAATGATAATCGTCTCCGTCAATGGTGGCAGATGATTTAGATTCAACCACAAGAAATGTTTTTCATATAATTGGAGAATAAAACTCTTAAACCAAAAGCCTTGTTTTGGATAAATGACAGCCTCGTTTTTGAAATTTCTGCATGACAGCCTCGTTTTGTAAATTTCTCCAGATTGAAATGTGAAATGATAATCATCTCCGTCAATGGTGGCAGATGATTTAGATTCAACCATAAGAAATGTTTTTCAGGGAATTAAAGAATACAACGCTTCGAGCTAATAGCCTCGTTTTGGAAAATACGAGAGCCCCCATTTGGAAAATGCGAGAGCCTCGTTTTGGAAATTTAGCGTTTTGGAAACATTTTCTGTCATACGCAAATAATGGTTGACCGCCAATATTTTGTAAAGCGGCCGAACGGTAAAACATTTCGTTTGACAAGCAAATTTCAAATGTTTGACCAGTAATGCTTGATTGTTTGGCCGGAGCCTAATTAAAAAAAAATCAGCCTGTATTGGACAGGACACTCAAACTTTCGACTCATGAACAAACGAAACATTGATGGTTTGAGCGATCTCGGTTGGGTGTTAGTCTCGGTCAGATGAACGATAATTTGGGACAAGGTCGAAAATCATCCAAAGAAATTCTGAAAATGTCTAAAATGAGTCGGACATGGATTTGTCGCCATGATATAAAAAGAACCTGATTTCTATTATGCTGCTCTGTCGCTGAAGAAGTTGTCTTTATATTTTTCTCTCTCACAATGTTTTTTGGTCGCCGCACTTGTTTTACAATTTGTCTAAAATGAGGCTGTTAATGCGATGCACAGATCTAATTTCCTGATTGCATGAAATGAGAACGAGGTTTAAATGTTCTTATTTAAAGATCATGACACTATTTCTTAAATAATGCTGATATAAACATGAATAGTGATGATAACTTAGCGATTTTATCAATAGAAGAGATCTGGGGTGCAAATCCTTTAACGTTGTTATAACCATATTTTGAATTTTTCGGCTTGCTGTGCTTAAACCCCAAGTCGTACGATTGAGTAGCTACGTTTGCTATATGACTTGCCATGCGGATGAAAATCTTTTTTACGGAAGATTTTGGAAAAACGCCAGCGTACTCAGAAATGCCTTCACACGGCATGACATCCCAGCACTCCAATTATGGAAACCCCTACCGCACTGAATACCCTCTATACGGCAATCATGATGCCTCGACACGGTAATAATGGTATACCACCACAGGCAATATGGTATCCCCCACCGTACTGGACAACCGTCAAGGCAACCATGATGCCTCCACACGGCAATCATTGCACCACAGGCATCATGGTATGCTCCAGGTCCTAAAGCCAGACTGCGCAAGCGCAAAGTCAGAACTAGTTGCCGACTTCAATTCGGCAATTCTTCAATTAAACTCTTTTTTTTATAAGAATACTATAAATTTTGTCCAGCCTCAATATTCTTAAGAAATGTTTGTTTTGAGTCTGAATATATTCTTAAAGTGTTCTTATTTTTTCAAACCTGATATGGTTTCAGGGGAACATAGATAAAAGAAAATAATCTCATTACGATGAAATGGTCGAGGGAAAGAAAAATTCAACTATTATAGCAATAAGAATGTTGTTAACAATCATGAAGTTTCGTTTTAACATAGCAAAACAGGCAACTTCTGAAAAATGAGACACAAATAATGCGAGCTGAGGCTATATTCTTACAATATTCTTAAAAATTGGATGATTCTGAACCTCAATATTCTTATAAACAATATTCTTATGAAAACAAGAGTGTAACGGATATGATTTTAACATCAGCAAAATTTTAAGAAACTGAGCAGTAACTACTGTAATCTCGAGCTTAATTTCTCAGGTTTCTCAGGAAAAATGCTCAGTTGCATGTACAGTGAAATGTTCAGTTCATTTTCCCAGGGCTTCATAAAAAATGCGTGTATACATGTTTTACATAAAAAAACGGTTTATAAGAAGCCTAGATATTCGAAGTCTGTATTTAGTGCTCGATACATTTCAGTAGAGCAATATATATTTACTAAGAAGACAAGACTCAAAAAAGACTAGAATCTTCATGAAGCCTAGATATAGACACTTTAAGAAACTGTAAGAAACTTATAGAACTACATCAAAATAATTACCAAAGATTCAAAAATTTCTAACTGGAGAAATAATGACAAAACCCTTTTCCAACATTTTCTCGGACATTTCTATTCTTTCCTCCTCTTTCCTATCTCTCCTCTTCATTCCCTATTAATACTTGTTTGAGAACGAAATTTGTGTGGAATACTTTGAAGTCTTAAGCAACATGTTTTTTGCAAGTACTGACAAAATTTTAAGAAGCCTTTCAGAAGCATTCACAACTAAAAATTGATACTTCTGGGACTAGGCCTTGAGCTAGGTTTTTAAGAAACAAGAAATGTATCTTAGTTTGTCACGCAACTTGCAAGCTTTTCGAAAATAAGGAAGAATTTTAAGAAACCATTAAGAAACTTTTATTGCTAAAACAGGGTTAAAATTGAAACTATTTGAGCTAGTCTTCGAGATAGGCTTCTTGCACTAAATTTTTTTACAAGAACGATTTTATAAGAACACGAGCCTGGGTTTTGCCCAGATTTCGAGAACAAAGTAAGAACAGTTGAGGCTGGCCTTTTCATAAACCCTAATACTGTAAGAATATCAGCTTAATACGAAAGTAAGACAGTCAGGCTGAATGTAAAAAACGATTGAATAAAGAAATAGACAAGCATGCTGCATTTTTACACAAACCTAGTACCACTCCAAAAGTAACTGAAAAATATAGATGTCTAAGACAACGAGGAATTAAGAACAGATTAAGAAAATTTCAGGCTCAAAAAAGGTAGAACTTAAGAACAGCTAGCCTTGGTTAAATTTTCCTGGCTCTTATAAAAAAAAGAGTGTATAACATCGAAACGAGTGTATCCTAGTTTGTCATACTGTTTGCAATCGAGAATCTAGAAATTAATCAGAGAAAAATGATTAAAAAAAACGTTACGAACCTTGCACAATCCAGATGTACCTGCAAAACTTTCCAAGATATCACTGAGAGACAGCTGAGAGAAACACGAGTAGTTTTTCTCTTAACGATAACGTACGCCTAGAATGAAAAGAACTGTTTATTGAGAAATTCTTTACATGGTAATGCAGAAGTCGGATTATCGGTTGTTTCGAAGATACATATGATATCGCATGCTTGGATATCAATTTCAGGAGTTTATAAATAATTTAGGGCTGGAAAAGAGCGTTGATGATATATGTAAACTGCGGAATGGGGAACAGGGAGCGCGGATTCGGGAAAGCGGACTCAGAGTACATAAAACACTTTATTATAAGTGCATAGGCACCATAACATGTACGGATATCAATTTCAGGAGTTTATAATAATTTACGGCTGGAAAAGAGCGTTGATGATATGTGTAAAATGCGGAATGGGGAACTGGGAACGCGGGTTTGGGAAAGCGGAATCAAAAGATACAACGTTCTTTTAGAAACTATTAGAAGTGCATGGGAATTACTGCATGCTTGGATATCAATTTCAGGAGTTTATAAATAATGAGGGGCTGGAAAAGAGCGTAGACAATACATGTAAAATACGGAATGGGGAACTGGGAACGCGGATTCGGGGAAGCGGAATTAGAAGACACACATTTCTACGAGAAACTCGTTATCGGAAGTGCATATAGTATAACGCATTCCAGAAAATTTGAGAATATTTTACTAATGGCCAGTCTTAAGAAATTTTCAGGATTTGGCTCCGGGATAAGGTTTCCATATTCCAAGGTTTCCGTTCCCCGATTCCCTAGCTCCTTGCTACATCATTCCATGTTTTAAACTCCTTTTGTAAAAACAGGCAAAACAGAAAAACAGAAAAGCCTCATACTACGTTTATAGTAGAACCTGCACACGTATAGCAAACGAACATCAGTGGGAGCCTAGTAATTTTGATTTCTCGTTCTAGATTCCTCCGTTCCCTGTTTTCCCCTCTCATGATTTCAGAACACGAACCAAGAATCGAGAAAAGCTCATTTAAGGCACTTAACCTGAAAGCTGTTGTTTTGGAGAGTTTTTGATAACATTTCCAATTATATTTGTCTTGTCTTTCAACGTAAAACAATTGTCTGTTCAAAAGCTTTTGAGCTGATAGTCAAAACGATTCCCCACAAAAAAAATAAAACACCAGAAAAAACAAACCGAAAATTAAATTAATTATTACGAAGCCTGATTCAGTTTAATTTTGTTGCTATTTCGCCAATCTCTTTTGTGGTATAATTTGAAAACAAAACTGTGTATTACAGGCTATTTTTTATAAGGAACCACTTTATAAGGAACCTACATGTAGAAGGCCCGAAAATTTAAAGAACTTTTACTACTAAAGAGAAAATCACTAAAGAACTTTTCATTGCTGAATATTTTGATTACTGCGAACAATCAAGAATTAGAAAGCCCGTTCCATTCATTTGCCGTCGAAAATCACATAAATTGTACTTTGCGCATGTATCAAATGTTTCCTTGAGTAGTTTCGAGCTTTGCTCACATGCAATTGTCTCTGTGCAGTGGTCATTAAACTGTATATGCAGTTAAAATTAAGGAACTATTAAGGAACTTTTGGAACTACGATCGTCACAAAAGAGGTCAAAAAATAAGGAACTTTAAGAACTAGGCCTTGAGCTAGGTTCTTTATAAAAAAAAGCGTGTATTCAGTGAGAAAAGTATTGCACCGCGCCTAGACTTATTACACGAATCCCAGCTACCATCTTAAGTTGTCGTTGTTGTCAGAAAATAGATGGCAAATAGATTGTAGCATGTCATTTGCTGTATTTTTAATGTCCTCTCATTCAGTGTGGTGAATTTCTGAACTGAGACTTGTGTAATAAGTCTACACTAGGCCAGCAAAACTTTCAAAATGGCTGCCAGCAGCAAGCCAAAGTCTTGTTTTCATTCCACTTTAGACTTGACCAAACGCATCAAACAATCATGAAACATCACCATTTTCGAGTTTTTTCATAAAATAGACGGCAAATGATATATTGCTGCAGGATTTTGGTCAGAAAATCGCCATTAATCGCCATCTTAACGTCCAGATATCAAACCGAAAGCGCCTTTTCTCAGACAGATATTTTCGCAAAACCACTTTATTCGACTAAAGCCCCTCCTCAATCTCTCTAAGACGGTCTTAAATCAGCTACTTTCGTGACAAAACAAAACTTTTTCAACTATAACGGAAGACATCGAAAAAAGTTGAAATATCTTAGAGTTAGTAAAAAGTCCTTGTGTGTGGTTATAAAGGAATCTATTTTCATTATAAACGTTCCTTTAAAAGAGTTACCAAGGAGACCTATAAAATACCCAAAATCTCCGCCAAAGGTTCACCAACACTTAAAACAACTCAAGAGTCAACCTCGTCCCAAGGCCCCAGATCGAATTTCCTCGAATCTCAACCGTCAAATCGATTTTGGCCCTGGTACCGGCCACATAATCTGCCAAAATACTGGCAATTTTGGCCTAGGCATAAAAACAAGGTGTAGATTCCGAAAGCAGATGTTCTTAGAAAGGAAATGCAAAGAATTTCATTGATAAATTTCATTGATAACTGTAAGGCAAGACACAATATCTCATGTAGCATCATTTTTTGGTTTTTATAGATGTTTCTATACATAGTTTTCGGCCTATATGGGGGGGGGGGGAATTTTGAAGAACTGTGACGTCACATAAAATTCCTATTGTTTGAACAGCCAATCAAATTGCGAATAGACAAGGCCGATACCAGGGTCGAATATAGACAGCGGAGTTTCACGTAGAGGCCTATTCACACTGGGGACGAGGTTGCTAAAGAGTTTGATGAAGCCCTGACGAACCCTCGACGAATTCAATAAAAGCCTGATCAAAGCGCTATCTTGGAAAGGCTACTCGCAGGTCTCCAGAACAGAAAGGTTACCCCTGGGAACCTCCAGAAGAATCATAAGGCACTGGCCAACCTAGTTAAGCTATCAAACATTACTGGCAAAACATTTGAGGTTGGCATTGCAAACAATGTTTGACCGTTTCATCACATCGGAAAACATCGCTAGATAGGCAAAATCGCTTAGCGAAGCATTTGATTAAGACGTTTTCTGCTTTTCATAAGCAAAAAATGTTTGGCGGGCAATTTTATGTGATGTGGCCAAACAAGGGAAAATTTTGTTTGATAACATGTTTGACAAGCGAATTTCAGACGTTTGATGAACAGTGTTCACTCACATGGCAAGGATGTAGGCTAGCATTACACGCTTTTTTTATAAGGAATCACTTTATAAGGAACCTACATGTAGAAGGCCCGAAAATTTAAAGAACTTATACTACTAAAGAGAAAATCACTAAGGA
>JAADKT020099996.1:0-26287 GCA_011763395.2 Chrysaora chesapeakei
AAAATGATTTTTAAGAACCTCTTCGAGGCTGTTTTCTTGTTATGCATCCTATATATAAGAACCGGTTCAGCCTGTTCAGAAAAATCAGGGGTTCTTTTATGCGGGTTTTTACTGTTTGACCACCTATTGGCGCCTTTTTGTTGCTTTTCCCGGCGGGATAAATGGTAGCCAGTCCGCCACTGTCCAGAAGTCATCATTATCCCAAGAAAGAGTAGCAAAATCACTCTTGGAGAACCCTGGTGGCGAAGTACCTTGACTTCATATGTTTACTTGAGCCAAAGCTGTCTCGTGACAAAGGACATACCTATGAGACAGGCAATGTCCGAAATGGTTCATCAACTTCAGAACATTAGATGACCCTGTTAGCTGCCTTATTGCCATGGCAAGTGATATGCTTTTTGGTGTTGGCTTTTTACCATCAGATGAAATAAAAATCAAATCTTGTGCTAATGACATTAATACTGAGAATCTTTTACAGTTACATATTTATCTAGCTTGGGATCTTCAGAGAACCCACAGATCCAGGCAAGGACGTCAAATAAACTTGGGTCAACAATGTTTTTAACATTATCTTCTGTAATGTCTGCTGCAAGAGGGGGCCATGGAGTGACTAAGCCAGGTTTGTTAATTTTGCTTTTTAGGAGCATTGAGGCATGAAACAGAATTTGAGCCTCATTGACATTGAAAGTAGGATCAACATTTGATTTGTTGTGCTGCGCTATTTCTTCTCCCCATTGGGTTTCATTTTCACTATCTTCCTCATAATCTTCATCATTATGATTCGAATCTTTACTGGCCATATTTTCACCAACTAAATCAGCTGAGCAAAGATTTTCAGTGTAAACTATTTCACTTTGGTTACAAACTTTTGGGGTATGAAACGCAAGCTGGGGATATGATATTTTTAGTCTTTTTTTAAGCCTGAATCGACGAAAACTGCTTGCATCTATATTTTCAACTTCATTCACTATTTTGAGGAATTTTCTGTGTACGTTTTGCCATGTACTTTATTTCTTTATGTGCTATAAGAGGGTCAATCACATCTTTGCAAAATTTCTCATAGCAAGCAGCATAAAGGAAGGATGATTCTGTGCTTTTTCCAGTGTTTTCCCTGTGTAAAAAGCTTGTATAGTTTTTGTAACACTTCTTATGATAGTGTACCTCTATTGCTACACAGTCTTTTTCCCTGATTCCAACTAGGATTTTCTCATCCTTTCTTACTGTTGCTGCTTCACGAAGCAATGATTTAATTAGAATGAATATTTTTTAATGAGAATGAATTTTATAATTAGAGTGAATATTCTTTAATTAGAATGCATTTATTTTTCAAGAGAATTATTAGCATTCGTTTTTTTTAAATTAGAAAGAATTTTTTAAAATTAGAACAAATTTTTTAAAATTAGAGCGAATTTTTATAAACTAGCAAAACAGTACAAATAACTGAATGACAAAAAGTTTATCCAAGTATTTTCCGCATCCGCGCCTCATAGTACTTTGCATAATATTTTTGATAAGCTTGAGCTTGCTGAAGGAGAGCTCTGCAGATGC
Organism: Chrysaora chesapeakei; assembly: GCA_011763395.2. NCBI lineage: Eukaryota > Metazoa > Cnidaria > Scyphozoa > Semaeostomeae > Pelagiidae > Chrysaora > Chrysaora chesapeakei. The sequence continues at coordinate 1,549 of JAADKT020099996.1, forward strand.
AAATGTAACAGGCAGTGTGCAAAATATTCTGAGTGCAGTGCGGACATTGCAGATTTCTTCCAAATTGAAATTGGCTATTTTTATAGATATGCATATATCTAATAACAGCGCATATGGATGCAGCTGTTTTTCTCCAAAATTGGCAATGTGCACATTCTTCAAGTGCAATACCTCGTCTTGAAGCTCCACTTGATTCATATCATTCCCCTCTCTTGCTAAAATCAGTGCAAGCATCATGCAAGCAAGCAAGCAATATTTATTTGTTGAAGCAGGTCGGGGGTTCTGGCAGCTATGCAGCTGATGTGGACCTGCAGCTTGTTCCCCCAGACTGATATTCTAGAACAAATACCCTGGGTACTCATTTACCGACCTCGGAAGGATGGACAGCTGAGTTGACTGTAGGCTTGTGGAAAGTGGTCCCAACGAGATTCGAAACCAAGACCTCACAATGGTGAGCCAAACGCCTTGACCACTGGGCCATACCACCTCTTATGAACCCATATGAACCATTTCATCATGAGGCTTCTGATATTGCCACAGAAAAGAAAAAATCATTTATATGGCATGCTGCTTTGTAGCTTGTTGTTATTCCTGTGATCCACAGCAACATAAAAAACTTCGCTTTTAAATGCATTATGGTTACTACTGGCTGACTGGCTTTCTCCAGGTTCATTGAGCATAGGTCGCATACTTTTTTGCTTTGAAGGGAATTCTGCAGAAATATTTAGTGCATTGGCAACGTTAACACTCTCTTGCAAAAACTATGGCTGTTCTTTGAATAGATATTTCAAAGCAGCATCAAAGCTGCAGAGGTTTGAAACCTCAATATAATTTGTAGCTTTTCTTGCCTGTATCATCTTATTCCTTTGATCAATAGCCTTTTAAGCCATATTGCTGAAAGCAGTATGCATGCAAAAGAAGATACATACTGGACTGTACTATTGACATCTGTTGTGGTCTTGGCCATAAGGTTTAAGACAATCAATGGTTGGAGTGCAGCTTTTATGTCTAGGAGATGAGCAGCAAAAGGACAAACACTAACAACACGATCTGTCCATCTAGTCTCAGACAAACCATGTAATTACGATCCAATGTTGCTTTGCAGAATCTTCCATCTCTGAGGACTGCTTGAAAGAGATTGTAGACTTTTGTACAAATCTGAAAAGGTTACAACCTGTGTGCACGATTCTGCTGAATCTGCTCCACAAAGATTGAGGGAATGGCAACACAAGGAGAGTAAAGGCTCAAGGGATTGGGAGATCTTATATGAGTTTGCTGCATTTCCATACCCTTTTCAATGACAATCAAGAATGGATATGCCATTTTTTGAAGTATGTTGATAATAATTTAAGCAATTTCTACTCCAGTTTTATTGCAGCAGTCGACTAACTCTAAGAATCGTCCATCAATAGAAAAAGTGTCATCATGTATTTGAAGGTAACAAGATCAATGTAGCTTGTTCAATATTGCTTGAATCAGGAGTTCTGTCCATAATGATTGAAAAATACTTTGCATTTCCACATTCTTCCAAAAAATGATTGTTCACTCTTGCAGCACAGACTTAAATCAATTCATTTTGCGACTGTGGAGAAAGGTAATGTTTGCATCCATTTGTCTTTCTTTTGAGAAGACTTCACTTTTGCAATGTCAACAGCTCCAGAATTCTTAAGGAATTTCCGTTATTGACATAAACCAATTCGAAGGAAGAACCATGAAATGCAAGACCATTCTCTCCTAGGAACTTTTCCCACCACTTCTTCCACTTGGTGTTCTTGTCCCAGCCTTGAGGCCAATGCTGATAGGGTTGGGTTTTCCCCAAATGCAAAAAAAATCTACCTGGTATGCAATACAAGGCTTCTCAGAAGGGCTAGAAAAACCCCATTTTCTTTCACTTGTATTGAAAAGAAGATTTTTCCGCGATGGCCAGACTGCTTTTTCTGACGTAAGAATAACCAATGTGATTGCTGAATCGAACAAACATTTACCGACTGAAATTGTTCTAAAAAAAGCAGAAAATGAAAATAAGCGGGCCTACAACCAGAGGGTTATCAAAATAGAAAGTGGAACGTTTACACCCCTTGTCTTTGGCACAAACAGGGCAATGGCAAAAGAATGCCAGATCTTTCACAAGCTATTGGCAAAGAAACTTTCAATTTAAGGGAACAAGAAGTATTGCGAGATGATGACACTGATTAGGACAAAAATTTCTTTTAACCTTTTAAGATCAATGTTAACATCTGTTAGGGGATCTAGGACAGTTTTTTAAATCAATTTTTTATTTTATAATAGGTTTTTTTAGCTTAGATGTTTTTATAGCTTTTTTATACTATTTTATACTATTTTATCCTTTTTATATACATTGAATTGAATTGAAAAATAAAAAAAAAATTATTTCACTTGTCTCTCCATTTTCATGTTTGCAGAGAAGTAAAGAAGGTGATAATTTGTTGCCATCTTTATCAATGGGTAGCTGGTTGGGGAAAGGAACTGGGTCAGCACTTATTATATCTTCAAGCAGACTCTGCGTTGGGGGCCATTAAAAGTTCCAATATCAAAGGGTGTAAGCTTTGTTGTACTATCAGCATTATCCATCGAGATATCTCCTTCTCCTTACTCACTCATTTCCAATTCTAGGTTTTCTCCAGCATCAACTCTTTCCACTTAATTGTCATGTTTCTGCCTCATGTTGGCATCTGGTGTATCGGCCCTTTCCATGAAGACCATTTTCTTAACTCCAACTTGAAATAGTGTCCGAGAACCCTTCTGCGCTTCTTGGTCTTTTTTTTCTTTATCTCTCCTCTTCTGAGCACCAGATTTGTGTTTATATGAAGACATATCATATATTCTTTTTCTATTTGAGCATTAAATTTGGGTTGAGAAAATAAGATAAAAGTAATATTACGACACTTTTTACACTTAAATCATGTATCCTCAGAACTTAAATATTATATCTTAAACATTGTTATGACTGACTGAAACTCATTCATTAAATAAATTAAGAAAAATCAGTTTTCTGAAAACAGGAAAATAAGCTTCATTTTCTTTGAAATATTAGAATTTAAGTTCAATTGAAACAGGAAAAGAAGTGTAAAGTTTCATGTATTGAGATTATTCAAAACAGGAAAAGAATTATCATGCTACAGAAACTTCATAACAGTTGTTCTTGCTCTTTTCGTTATTAAATCAAGGCTTCACGGCATTAGCACCAAAGAGTAAACACACATAGAGCAATCATAGTTAATAGAAAGGGACTGGTTAGGACACAGACAATGGGTCTTTTGTCTAATGTTGAAACAACTATGAAATGTGTCACGTGACCAAAGAACGTCCAGGGCGGTTTTCGAAGTTTGCAATGGAGGATTCGATAACACTTAGCTTTGTTGACGATGAGAGCATTTTATACATGATTTCTGCCTTAGAAGAGGATAAAGACGTAGAAAAAGAGTTTCAGAAGGAAGTTATAGATGTAAATATGATAAATCAACATTTTTAATCAGGCAAATATGAAATTTCAAAGCATTTTTACTTGTTTTTCTCAACCTGAATATATATTAGGCCTGTCAGCCTTCGGCTTTTACTTATTTTGTTACAATTTATCCTTGTCTTCTTTTCCTAAATGGATACCAATGAATGCTGAAATGCAAGTATTACAAGTATTTTAGACATGAATTTTCAAGAGGCATAGAAGATGCTGAATACAAAAATAGCAAAAGATGAGCTGAAACACTAATTCTGTCTAAAATAGGCATAAAACACTTCATTTCAAACTCCAAAAGTTTTCAACACATTGAACCCCCCTGTAAACCAAAGAATATACAGCTTTCAAAGAAAGATAACTCACACTCCATTAGGCTCCATACCATTCAACCTGCAATACTGTCCTGTTTGATATGCACTGGGCGATGCTTTCTTTAGTTTTGAAAGCATTTTTTTGGACATTTGCTAATGGAACAATATCCCATAGTGGGTTTTCCTGGTTTTTCCTCTCTACCAAAACGAAAAGAACCATAGTTGTATCGGATAAAAGTTTAACCTCCAAACTCAGAAACTCGCAGCGACTTTGACTCCGTCCAAACTCAATCATCAACAAACTTTGTGGTTACGTTTTGGCACCGTAACACCATTCCACTACAAATTTGATTGGCTTACCTTTAGCCAATCGTTATGGGTCTCCTGCAAAAGACTATAATCATCCAAATATCAGTAGTCCCCTGTGGGCGTTTGCTTTTTGTGTAAGAGTGACAGGGCGCCCAGTTCTGATGGTGCCAGCACATGGGCAAGGCAGCGCAGCATGGAAATAAAATGAAAAATCGCACATCAAGGCTTTCCCTTTCAAAATGGCAAAGCACAAATCTGATAAAGGCTGTGCTGAGATAAGTAATTATGAGCAAATTCTGAACACTTCAAAGAGGCTAAATCACCATGTACCTCAGCTTAGCCATGATTCTTTCAAAGAAACTGTTGACAGTACATTGACCAAACTCGGTGGCAAGCAAATAATAGATGGCTTCAAAAAGATAGAGTTCAGAAAGACTAGAAGGGGTGGGACTGAAAAAGGGGAAGAAGAATCCACATTGCGCTATGACACTGGCAGCTCGTGTGGCCCAACTGGGCCAAGCAAGTCTGAAAAAGTACCACTTGCGGCCTGTACATTGCAGACTGATAGCATCAAAAAGCTGAATGAATTGAGCCAGACTAAGTGGACGTATGTGACTGACACGATTGCGATAGATCTTGATCAGGATAATTTTGACTGCTCTGTAACTGACAGTGCTGAAAAAGAAGATACAAAAACAGAAAAGCATGAAACCAATCACGATTTCCAAGAGGTGGTGAGTGCCCATTTGCGTTTTAACGACTTGAAAAATACCTCATATCAGGACAACCAATATTTATATGATGGATGCTCTCTGACATTGTCCGACAGTCTGCTGTTACACTTAGCGCTTGCCTCCCGACATAACTTGTCCACAGAAGCCTTGGATAACATGATGGTGTTGACAAGCCTTCATTGTCTCAAACCAAACATATGCCTCCCGACATAACTTGTCCACAGAAGCCTTGGATAACATGATGGTGTTGACAAGCCTTCATTGTCTCAAACCAAACATATGCAAGACATCTGCAAAACAGCTCTACCAGTATTTTGATGTCAGCAAGAAGAAAGTCCAATTTGTTAAACATTATTATTGCTCCAGTTGTTTTTGCTTAATTGGTGACAGTTGCAAATGTGAAGAACTAGAAAGGAGATGCAACAGGTGCTCAAATGCAGATTTCGGTTAGAAGTATTTCATTTACATGCCTATCAGAGACCAGTTGAAGTAATTTGCAAAATGTAAGTAGGAGAATTTTTGTTGGCAATTGCACATTCAAAGGCATTTAGTATTATTGAAGATTTTGACATTGATTCGTTACATTGTCATGTCAGAAACGATTGTCAGTTGTGTGTAACCTATTTTGTCATCGATGAAAAGTTATATTTAGTTTAATCTCTTTCATTGCAGATCCTGACTTCTTGAATCACCTCAGCTATAAAAGTGAAGACTGATTCAAATACAATTGAAGACATTTATGATGGATCTTTATACAAAAGCCTAGTTGCAGAAGGTCTTTTTGACAGCAATCATCTAACCATTACATTACAGATGAATACTGATGGAATATCAGTTTTTAAATCTTCAACGTTCCAGCTATGTCCAATTTTTCTAGGAATAAATGAATTACCACCAAAACTTAGGTAAATATGAAATGTTTGAGCACTCTGTCTTCAAATTTTGTTTCATTGTAAATTTTAGCTTATTCAAGTTTGATTTTTCTGAATTGAATAATATCGATAATATGCAAGCCAACATAGAAGATTCAACATATTTACAAATTACATGAAAAATGAATGTTCAAAAAATTAACTTTGTTACATAATCTATTTTACATTCTCCATTGTTAAACCTACCTTCAAAACTCAGTTGGAAAAATTCAATGTATTGTTTATTTTTATGCAGTATTCAAATACCTGAAAAAAATGATTGCGATTCATCTGCTTGAAAGTTTTAGAGAATGCAGTAAATGTATCTAATTCAATATATTATTTAGAAAAAATTAAGCATGTTACAAACAGCCAACTGTTTTTCAATAAGATTGTAGAGCAAGCATTGATAGAATCTTGCTTCTTTCCTAACAGAGGATCCAGGAAATATCAGATCTTAGCTGGCCTTTGGTTTGGTAATACAAAGCCTCTTATGTCAACTTTCCTTCAACCATTAAAAGAAGAATGTTTGCTTTTACAATAAGAAGGTAAAGCTTGTATCTTGTTTGCTACTTTCATGCCAAGATGCAATGCACAGTAAAGTTATGATTTTCCTAAATTTATAGTATAACCTTTGTTCTTCAATGCGTTTTCCAAGAAAAGGCCAACATCTTGAATTACATTTCATCTTGTCCTCCACACAGAACAATTTCATTCACTATGTCTCTGAAAAATGTTTGTCTCCCCTAAATACGTGGAATTTCTGCCTCTGAGGAATCCTTCGTTTAGTCAGGTGAGTACTTAAATTGATATTAATATCTTAACAGGTTAGGTTTCTTTCATTCTTTAGGCATCAATGTTGAAGTGAAGGGGAATCATTTGAAAATAAAATGTTTGCTATTGAGTGCTAGCTTGGATCTTCCTGCAAAATGCCTTGTACAAGAGACAATACAGTTTAATGGGGCTTTTGGATGTGGATTCTGTGAGTATGAAGGTTGCAGCTATAAAACAGTAAATGGTGGAACTGTTCATGTCTATCCTCTTGAGGATCTTAATGAAACATACCAAGAAAGAAGCAAATTGCGAATGCTTGCCCAAGGAATTTTGGCCCTAGAGAGCAGCAAGTCTGTAACTTTAACAATGTCATTCTTTCTACTTTATCAAATTAGAGTGTCATATTTTGAAATATGTATGTTATGAACATAGTAACAGGACAAGTCAGCCCACTACAAAGTTGACCCATCATGTGTTAGACAATTCAGCCTCTCATGTGTTGGACAAGTTGGCCGTCATGTGTTACATCTAATTTTGCATGTACACTGTTAAAGCAGAGGTATGGAGGCAGCCCCTAATTTCACCACACATAACAAAATAACTAGTCAATAACATTGTGGGCTGAAATTACAGTGGGCTGACTTGTGCATAGAGATAGCCTGACTTGGCAGCTTCTTATTTCAGCATGTGCAAAATATTGTTTTATATTTTATTAGATATTTGGAGTTAGAGGCTATTGCACACTTGGTCAGCTTGATTATTTTGATACTGTGTGGGGATTTCCTGTTGATTACATGCATGGTGCATTGAATACTCTGCTGAGCGATGGTACTGTGGAGCTACCATCAACACCATTGACAACCATTTTATTAAGATCAGACCAACATCAGAGATCTCAAGAGCCCCTAGAAGTATTATGGCCAACAGGGAGTACTGGAAATGTAAAAATTAAAATAACCACCAAATTAAAATTATTGCTTTAGAATTTGAATGATATCAGATGATTGGTTTAATGATTTTTTATTTCAGCCTCTGAGCTCCGTCACTGGGTGCTGTTCTATTCTGCCCCACTTCTAAAGGGTACACTTGCTCCTCATTTCTTCCGTCACTACCTGTTGTTTGTCAAGCCAATGCAGATCCTTTTGTAGGAATCAATTACTGGAGCTGAATTACATGAAGCAGAAACCTGTTTAAGGTTGTATGTTTGCTATATATCTATAGAATTGCCATATATCTATAGCGCACAATTTCTGATCAACTTTTTTATTTATTTTAAAACATAATTTTTTTCTGAAATCGAATTTCTGGTTTTTACCTCCAAACATTATGGTTTTACAGTTTTGTTTTCTTTTGCAATTTAGGTGCAGTTTTATGGTTTTCAGGAAAAACGTGTTTGCTTTGCTGGACAGTGTACAGTTTTTGGTCAAAAATTCTGCCTTTTATGGTTTTTTGACCCTTCCTATTACCACCTGACTGAAAGTATTACAAAAAATGTAGTATTACTTATTATGTAACTAATCTCAATATATACTTAGTATGTTCTAAATGTAATTTAATTATGATCTATTAACTGAAGACGAACAATTAATGTTCAAAACGTCTTGCAACCTAGAAATTGTCATCTTTGTTGTCAAATTTTTTTCTCAGTTGAATAATGTATGAAGCTATGGAAGTACTACTTCTTTGTTTTTATCTTAAAGCAATCTTTACTTGATCCAATTTCAGACTGCAATTTCATTTGCTTTTTGAACTATTTTTATTTTTTCAGAGGTCCAAACTCTCAATTTTAATTTAATTTACCTCCTTTTTATATAAAACCCTTTTGGAACTCCTTATGACAGGTTTTGGTAAAGTAGAATTTGGCAAACTTAAATTATGTGGAGGGATATGTGCACACAATGCAAATGGACATGCAATAGCTGTCTAGAAGTTCATTGCTACTTCAAATTCCAGTCAAGGTCATTAAACCTGTAGTAGCCACAACTTTTCATTTAAATACAATTATTATCAATTTTTGCAGTCATTTCCTGAAGAAGTTGAAAGTTGTAACTTTTACAAAAAGGTGTATTATTGGATTATCTATAGATATACAGCATATATCAATTGGGCATTTACGAAATAGAATCAGAAACAATCAAAACTACGAATCTATGGGTAATTAGCAAAAAGTCTAATGTAAAGAGGGAAACAATAAAATAAAAGTTATTAATGAGTTCTAAATAACAATGACAATTGCTACTACTTGGTCTAATATTTCGGCTGCAGAAGTCGTTCAGGGCTTTGTCGAATGTTTAGGAAGTTAGGCAGAAGACTGACTTGCATTGGAACCCTTTGAATCTCGATGTCATGGTTTTTTGACCAAGAGAACAATAGAAAACAATAGTTAGCTCCGTAAACTCGACTCCATGCTAATGGAAAGCCTTTGGCAGTAACCTTTGTGTGCAAGACATATAGTTGACTCTCTATGCCGATATTATTATTAAACTAGATGTTATGTCCTAACACTAAAACCCTCACTAAATGTGACTAAACTACCTCTCTAAACCATATAACCATAAAACCCTTAGCTCTAACCCTAAAACCTTGAACCTAACAAAGAAAAGCAAACCCTAATATCCTACCCTGCCATAAGCCATCCTCCTCTGAATGGCAACCTTGTTTAGCTGTGAAAGGTGTCTGCTAAATGCAATTAACCCTACACAGGCTGGGGGGGGGGGCAAATGGGCCTATAGGTAGAAACTTATAGGTATGGTTTCTAAGCAACTGAGAGTTTCTCGGTGAAACTTTCCATGTTTTTCTGAAATGATTTCAAGATTATGCTACTGCAAAATTTTTCTGGGTCTGGAGCACTCATTTTGATGACATCATCATTTTTCCTTATATGGTACAAAATTCAATTAGCAGTTTTTATGAAAATGTTGCCCACCAGCTATATATGGTTCAAAAAGTCCAGCCTTTGTAGGGTTAACTGTTTTTTATGGCCTTTTTATCTTTTGCAACATTCAAAGTTCCTAGGTCATGGACGTTTAGGCCTAGGCCATGTCTAATTTAAACTAACGTTTTACATTGAAGGTACATAGGCTAGGTAGCTGCAGTATGCATGATTATGATTTATTATCATGGAAAAAGATAATCGAATTTCGATCAGGCATGTGGATAAACTATGTCGCTAGTTTTGCAAAAACCAAAGATCACTATGATCTAAGATCAGATGTATCAAACCTTTCCTGACACAGGAATTCCTCTCTGCTCGATAGTTGAAGCATTTACTCTTCAACGGCAATGCTAGCAAAAATGCCAGTCCAGGCTGTGAAGGCCGGTCTATCTACTGTTCTGGAGCCAACTACCATTCCACAACTTCTGGACATCAGATGAAAATATGAAATTGTTGCAAGCATTTATTATCAGCTGAGCGCCATAACCGTAACAGACAACATGTCAATGTCATTCACATTTGGATTTGAAAACATTACCTCGCCTCAAACCTTCCAATCAAAAGCCGCTAAGTGATTGAGTCATTGTTCTTTTGATATTTAGTTGGGAGGCTCATCAGGCCAACTTCCTGTGTCACACATACAAACGAAGTTAAGCCTGCCATAGGAAACTCGCGATCATGCGCAGGGATGAAAATTTCAACCCGACATCAGTGGGTGCCAAGGTACCAGGGCTTTAATTAAGGAAATCAACAAATAAAAATTAACAACGGTAAAAAGAAGTTACTTACTCCCCAAATTTTAGAGAAGTATTTGGAAATGAGACATTTTGACAGATATCCTTTTACACATTTTTTAATAGGGAACCTTTGGTCTGAAGTTAGGCTGCAGTTCTTTAATAGTTCAACAAAATGAGGCTAAAAGTTCCTTACACTGTTCCTTGTCGTGGGATATTTATAAATACTAATTTTTATAGCAAATTCATAGCAACTATTCTTCATTTCTAACTTGAAGTATAAACGGAGCCATTTTGGGAAGAGCGATGGGAAATATATTGAAATTCTGTTCCTTTTTTGTACCAACCGTCTTGTTCTTTAAAAAAGAGTTTCTTAGTTTTTCATTCGAGCCTCGACAGTTCCTAAAAGTTCCTTAATTATTTGGGAATTTTCAGGCTTGAGTTCCTTATAAAGGTGTTCCTTATAAAAAAACGTGTAACGCATGACGATTAGTCTCTGAAGCAAGCCCGAGGGATATGTTTACTTCGAGATTACATAAAGGAAGTGCTTAAAATGGTGATGAATTTGTCTCTTCGCGTAGGGCTGTTGATGGGCTACATTTCTCCAGAGGTGAGAAGCATCTTCAAAAAAGCGTACGAGATTTCAGTTAGAACGATACCTTGGAGAGGTGTACAAAATTTTTAAGAAGTACCAGTTCCTTGGGCAGAGGCTTTCTTTTTAGAACAAGAGTGCCCTTTTTGCGGGGTTATACTAAAGAACAAAAACTCAGTGAGGGTACTTTCATAGAAGAAACTCCTGGAAAAAATCATTGAAGATATCCCATGACATACACCAGCATATCTACTTTTCCATAGGTATTTGTACTTCTAAAAAAAGCAGGAAAAAATCGTAGCGTGAATGTACGGTACTAGTCTTAAACACACTTTTCCGACTTCATTATAATATTGGCGTGAAAGGATTGTTTGCAGACAGCGAAGCCTTATTCCCCATTGTTAATACATTCAATACAAAATGCACATAACATGCAGAATCTAAAAATAAGACCATCTTCATCTGAGAGTCTCGTGTTCTGGAAAATGTGACTTCAGGGAACTGCGCAGTGTTTCTGCTAGCAATCATTACAAATAATTATCATAGAATACGCCTGCAGGCGCCATTGCCTTACTTATGATCAGTTTCTATTCACGTTCATCCATTCTAAGTCTTTTTGGAGGCTGATTCGGACAGACGATACATACCGGGAAAGAAAACGCACTGTTGTAACAATGTCGGAAACAGAGGAAGATTTTCATTTTTTCATCTCAACTTACCGTAAAATTGTTCACATTTTTTCTCATAAATTTCCTTGTTCGTGACTTCGTTTATTTCATGTTGCAGTTATCGTATGTGAATGAACCCATGAATTCATCCTATGACGAGTCTAACCGAAAGAATTGGTACATCGTTAAGAACAAATCTACATATTACAAACAGGCCAATGGGCGTAAAGGTGCAGCAAATAAAGCTCTCTTGGGGGACTTTGTTCTAAAAATCATTGGGACCCTAGAAGATCAAACAAAAAAGCAAATTGCTGGGTATTGGGTGTGTTCATGCAGAGGATTATCAAACGAGAACCAGATTGTAACTAAGTAAGCAAGTTTTTGGTTTTCAAGAAAACGGTCATTCCCAAAAATTGTTTCATCATTCCCTTTTCAAGTGTGGGCAAGTCCGTATGTACACACCTTTTTTTTATAAGGAACCACTTTATAAGGAACAGAAGGCCAGAAAATTTAAAGAACTTATACTAGTAGAGGGAAATTAAGTAAAGAACAATGCAAACAATCCAGAATTACAATGCCGCTTCCTTTCATTAGCAGTAGAAAATCACATAAATTTTATGTTACGCATGTATCAAATGTTTCCTTCAGTACTCTTGAGCTTTGCTTACGTCCAAGTGTATCTGTTTCGTAGTCATCAAACTGTATGTGCAGTTAAAATTAAGGAACTATTAAGGAACTTTTGGAACTACAATTGTCTCAAAAGAGATCCAAAAATAAGAAACTTTAAGAACTAGGCCCCGAGCTAGGTTCTTTATAAAAAAAGTGTGTATGTTGAAATTGTAACGAAAAGCTGAAAAGGGCAATCAGCAATATAATGAAATGAAGCAATAGATCGGTGGAATGTGATAATAAGACGAAATGTTGGGATGGAATGGAATAGAGAGAATGGAATGAACTTGGGATGGAATTGAATAATATGGAATTGACTTAGGATTGAATGGAATAGAAGCAATTGAATGGACAAAGAAAGGAATGTTGGGATGGAATGGACATAGGGTTGAATAGAATAGAGAGAATGCAATGAACTCAGCCTGGAATGGATTAGAAAGAATGGTATGAACATATGGTGGAATGGAATAGAAGGAAGGGAATGAGAATGGGATAGAGTAGAATGGACTTAGGATGGAATGGAATAGATAGAAGGGAGTGAGAGTAGGATCAACTAGAATGAATTTGGGATGGAGTGGACATAAAAAGGAATGGAATGGAAATGAGATGGAATGAAATTGACAGAATGGAATGACCACTGGATGAAAAGGAAAACACAAAAGGGAATTGACATAGAAAGGAATGGAATAGACAGAACGGAATGAACATATGGTTGAATGGAATGGAAGGATGAAAATGAAAATAGGATAGAGTAGAATGGACTTAAAGTGAAAGAGAAAAGAATATAATCTTAATACATCTTAATCTATTGTTTCATTTTCAGGAACATAGTGTTGAATATAAATGTCTTCAATGTTAGAACAAAGTTTGCTGCTGCATTAAGAAATGGATTTGGTTCCAGGCTATTTGTCAGTGGAGGATTATCAAGAATAGACCTCAGTGACTACTTGTTGTATTTGAAAGAGGACACTTTTGCCCAGCTGGTACATTCAGAAGCTTTAAAGTGCCTGGGAGATAACTAATGATATCTATCTGAAGAGGTAAGGGCCACTATTACAACCTTTTTCATTCTGATGCATTCAGATCAACTGTAGTAAGATTTATACATGCATGAAGTTGATTTCTCAAACTAGTTATAGGAATCTGAAATAAGACAATACTACCTAAATCATTCCACCATTGATGTCATAAATGTCAAACGGAAATAACTTTAAGTGTAATTTCATCAGGTTATTCAAGTGGCAATTCAAGAGAAAATCATATCATAGATCTTCAACGTTTATGCCAGGCGTGGTATGCTTTAAAAACAGGCAACCTTTTGAACATAATACAATCTTTAATTTTAGCTCCAAATTGAAAATGGCAGGCGTCTGCAACAACACTAGGTGAAGTTCTTTTCACTACCTGGAAGGACAGTAGAAAATGCCATATTAAGCATTGTAGATAAACTTTCAGGCAACAAGACTGTCTGCAATGAAATCAACAAAAGGTAATTGAAAACTTAGCATTTTTAAGATTTAGCAAACAAGTTTCTTTTTTTGTCAACTATTTATTGCTTTGCCAAAAATTTTACCAGAAAACTTGGTTGCTATTGCATTGCTACAGCTACGGAAAATTTCATCGCATTTTCTGCAAGAAAGGCCATTCCATGTTAATAATGACAAAGATACTGATCTATCAAAGTGCTGACAGCGAAGAATACAGATTTCCAAATAATACTACACGATAATTAGAAAATAAAAATTTGGGCTCCACAATACATGGTATCAACCTTAATGTATATGGGATAGAGAACCCATTCTGCCTGGATTGTTATCTTATACTTGATGAAAAATTACAATGCTATAAGGGATGGGTTTTATCTTGACAACAGTATACCTAGGTCTGTCCATTCACCCCATCGTCGTTTCTGAGCAATCCATCTCCAATAACCAACATTTGGACAACAGTACACACAATAGGACAATTTCCTCTTTTTTTGAATTGTTCAGAGGTAAAAAATTATGCTGCTTGAAGTAAATAATTTTTTTCCTAATGGGGTCTTCTCACTGCACTTAAATATATACTCTTTGCAGGTTCTTGGATCTGTCAAGCAACATGACAGTAATTAAAAAGCCTTTTAAGTTGGCAAGAGCTTTTGTTCTATCCCGACTCCTTCCTTAGTCAATGTGTCAGGGAGAAACAGCAGAAACCCGTGAGTATTTAAACCATTCTTTTTGTAATGAGACTTGGCTGATATTAATGATTAATTGTTGGAAAATATTGCCTCCAAACACACAATCCTCTTGTCAATAATCATCTGAGCATTTCTCAACCCTGTGTACATTGTGACAGTTGCAGCAATGGCCATTGTAGCAGGTGTCAACAAGGTAGATTTCCTAATTTAAAACATCATGCTTCATTAAGTTTGGTTTCCACTAAGCAATTTAGTGTGCTTATGTCCACCGGTTTAAATTCTTAGATAAACGCCCATATCATACCCACTTTTCCACCATAAACGTGCTTTTGAAAACTGTCAATGACACATCCTTTGAAACGTTGATCCACTCTGATTTAACTTTCATGTTTAAAAAAAACTGAGAGAAAGTATCAATTTTCAAATTTCTCAGCTTGTTTGATGTTTAAACGCTTAGAGCAAAATTTGTTGATCTGCCTGTTAAAAAATTAGGAGTTTTTAAGTAGATAGGTTTATATTGCCAAAATTAAATCCCTGGTCATACTCGCTTAGCATTCAAATCAAACTCACAAGAATATATGCACTTAAGCGCATATTGGGAACCAAAGTGTGTAATAAAGGAAATAGGCTATTCTTGAATATCAAAAATTACTTACAGGTGAAACAAATATTGCCCTCTTGTATGGAAAGGCCATGAATGTAGGGAAAACATTCACCCAAGAGCTCCTAAACCATGGGCAAGGAGCTACCACAAGAGACCATGCACTGCTGCTATCTGGTGGTGACCAAAACATGTCAGGCATATCACTGTGAGTGCATTTTTTTCGAATATTGGCAGACAATATAGCACATAAGCTGATCTTCATAAATTGGTAATGAAGAAAAATGTATATTTATAAAACAGAACTGATTGCAATGAAGTATGTATTTATTCTTATATGTTTAAGGTATCTTTGGAATTGACATTCTAGTGAGTTTCCTCTGCCAAATTGTAAAGAATTATCATTTTTGGAATGAAACAACATGTAGTAGTCTTGGAATTTACCGCAATGGGTTGTGATTTTGAGAAGGCATTTTGGTGTCAAACTACTCAGAATATGACAAGAAATCAGACATGAATACATTATTTGCATTGGTTTAAATTGCCTAAGAAACTAACAGAATGACATTTTCTAGAGGGAACTTTGCATCTTTTCTGAAGAATAAACACTGTAGCTGTAAAACATAAACAACTTCTACATTTTCCCAAATGTAAAATAATGAGCATCACAAAAATTGCTTACCCAAAATTGCTCCCACAAGCCTTAATAGAGGAATGTCAGCAGATTATTGCAAAGCCAGATGATATCAAACCTAAAGACTGGGTCAATGCTCTCCAATACTTAAAGAAAACTATTACAATAGACATTAGTTCTATTTTCTAATATATCATGTAACAGAGTCCCGTGTGCCACTTGTGTGACACTCCTATTTAACAGTATATTCAAGTAATTAACATAACATGTCCATACTTTAATAAAGAGGATAACTAAAATAAAAGCAATTCCTATAATAATTGCCTCATACATGCCATAATTTTTGAAGAAATATCATGTAAGATTCAATTGTAAGGTGGCATTCATTGGAAGAGGATGTCTGTTGATTTGAGACTAAAAAATTATTGAAGGAAATATGGAACTGTATTAAATTTTACGATAACCAGAACTAAAACTATAATGTTTGAGTTTTAGAGTTGAGGTAGCTTTAAATGTTTGCAAAACTTGTTACATTTTTTATTACTTCTGGTTACAATAGCAAAAGCTGCCAGATTGCCTGCACAGAATAGGTACTCATCATATTTTTCATTTCTGTTGTTGCAATTTCAGGATCCATTAGTTGGTAGTTGCAGCCTTGGAAATCACTAACCATGAGCTTTTTTGTGACTTTTCATACATTTCGTTATTTATGTTCTTCTCAAATGTCATGTCTATATATCTCTCTATGGTGGCATACTCTTGTGATTGTAGTTGACACAGATGAATATTATTGTATTTGAATGTAGACCTGAAATCGAAATTCTTATTTTCTTGCACACTATGTTCAAACATTTCTGCAAAGTGTTTGGCTAAACAATTCATCTGAACACACCATTTTGCTTGCAAGTCAGGGGTCTTGCCAAGCTGTTTTATGCACTCTAATGTATTTGCTTTGTACCTTTTAACTACCCATTCCCCAGTGAATTTGTCACATGATGTTATGGCTTTGTAAGCTTCAGGAAATCCACCTTCAGCTGTTTGTCAATTGCTGCTCGTCAATTGCTAGTTGAAAACTTGTTTGGTTGACCAGTTTTGCATATGAATATCAAATTCTTAGAGATCAATAGCTGTTGCTCTTTTGCGATGTTTTTCCCCAACTGTAGCATCTGGGATATAGAAATTCTTTTTTGGAATTATCTTTGCAACCTGGTTGTCAACAAAAGCTGGCATGTTTAATTGTTCAATTGATGTAAGAATGAGATTTTTATCTTTCAAGTGCAACGAATCTTCATAATTCTCATCACTTTGCATGCTATCAGCATCATAATTTCTTACGGGACAGCTTTGTTTTTGTATATCAGGTAGAAATCCTGGGTCTTTCTGAAAATTTTAGAAGGTCTTTGCTCATTGGATAAATTCAAATTTCCCATTTGCATAACAGTAGAGACAGTTTTTGTTTTTATAGATCCACACATTGTATTTGTTTATTTGTTTTTCCTGTAAATCTTTAATTTGCCTCGTTTTCAATTTTTTCAACTTACATATATTTTTGCTATTTCAAATTTAACAGTCACTTGATAAAGGGTAATGCCCGAAACGTCGTAAAATTGTCTCTCTCTTTATGGTACTGAATCTTTTTCGAAAATTATGCTATGAAAATAATACTTTGCGTGGTTCTTCAGCGTGTTCAGGCTAATTAAGTTTTTCCACGCTTTTACTGTGTTACAGCAGGGTCATAAGTGGTTTATGTAATACATCTTTCATCTACATGAAGCAAACAAATTTTCTGAAACACTATTATATTAGTCCGCACGAAACCCTTATTGCCAGCAAATATCGACAAGGGCAAGGCTTTTAACTTATTTTGGTTTTGAAATGTTACATTTTTATATATATGGTTTGGAATAAAACCGAGTGCTTTGTCATTTAATAATGGAGCACACCCCTAGGACCGGGTGGGGGTACTTAGTATAATTTGGGTCGGGGTATGTGCCGCCCATATTGGTGGGTTTTTGGCCCTGAAATTCTCAAAATGTGGGTATGATTTATAACGAAAACCCCATAAAATTGGGTGGCAAATTGAAGAAAATTTTAACTTAAATTGTGTCAGAAAGGTGGTAGAATCGCATCGAAGGTGTTTTTTGTGCTTATTTGAGAGAAGGCGCTTATTATAGAAAATACGGTATGGAGCAAGATTTATGCAAAATGATCCTTGCAATATATGATGAATACGTACCGTGCCAGGTTGGGCTCGATACACATTTGTTCAGTCAGTGTATTAAGAAGTAGGCTACTTTGGCTTAGACACTGCACCGAAATGATGATATATATGTCTATATAAACAGAAATGATCTGCTTGTTTACCCATTGGATCTGTTAGGGCAAACTTGTGCTGTTGTTGGACGGGCAGAAAAGTTTCTTTGGAGGGGGTAGTACTCCCCATCCTTACATGCCTTTATGTCTGGTATACAGCAGAGTGAAGGCAAGTTCATTACTTACTAACACCCCAGTGCACGTACGATCACAGGATACACTACAAGATATTTCCAATTGATCTGGATTTCTCCCCCTAAATCGAGTACAACAAAACATTCCAGTAGATAGCCCAAGCATAACCTGAAGTAAGAAATAACTTCAAACATTGTCAGGTTATGTTTGCAAATTTTAAAAAAGCTAGAAATATCAAATATATTAAAATGTGAAGTAAATGAAGTTATCATCTGATTGCTGCAACATTTCAGTGCAAACGACCATGAAGCCCAGAGATCGATAGAAACACAAAACAGAGGTGGATTAAAAGCTGAAAACCTGACATGTAAAAAGTATTTCACCATGCGGAAGAACAGTTTAAGGGTGATACATCCAATAATACAGTATTGAAAATTGAAACACCATCATTTTTCAATTTGTATCTGCGAGTGAGAGTTTTTTCATTTCAAACATCCTAATTCAACTTTTCTGTCAAGACAAACCTGATTTAGTGGCTTCAATGACAGATAAGGCAGTGACCTGGAGTCTTTCAAATGTTTGTATCACAGGAAGATTTGATATCTGTTGTTTTGAGTAAAAATTTCAGGGTGATTGTTAAGCTTTTCTTCCAATTAGCTAAATATTTGAGGCAGCAGTGTACATGCATTTCACAACTTCAACGATTGATTCTAAAATATGGCATAACATGGCCTGCCTTTTTTCTTTCCTTCAACCTTATTGCGATCATTAGGCAGTCAAAAAACTTCAATTTTTTCTTTTAAGTCTGAGGTACCCAGTCTTCTTTGCTGCAATATCCCTTAAAATGTTGGCAAAAATGTTACAAAGAGTTTGAGCAGCAGGCCTAACATTCATACAGGAATATGGGTTCAATTAAGCATGCTCTTGGCTAACTTTTGGAGCAATCATAAGGCACAATTTATTTCACTGAAGATAATCCTTGAAAAAGTTTCAAAGGATTTGTTTTCCATTGTTCCACAGGCTCTTTGTTACTTTGAAATAACCTTTAAATAAAATGATAATAGTTAGAACTAGATTTTGATTGTAAACATTTTGATGAAGTTGATTATAAGACAGATTAGTCCTGCTAACTATACAGGCATCTTTTATCCAGTGTGACTTACATCCATTAAGAACAACCCGTTGTTTTCTATTTTCGAAAAAGTTCTTGAGCAAATGATATAGCTTTGCACTTGTACCATATTCTTTTACATTTGTTAGTAATAGTTTAAAGGAAACCATTTCAAATGCTTACTATAATAACTTTCGATAAAAGGTAAGAGCAAAAGCACTTAGCTACACCATGTTTCTTTATTTCAGTTGGGAGATAAAGAAGTCATAAAAATAAGCTAACAGAGTGAAATAGGTGAAACTTAGAGGAAAGGTAAGATCGTTAAGATTTTCTATTTAATTTTATGAATTATATTTAGCGAATCTGGTTGTCACTAAGCTAATCACTGCTCGCATTTCACCTACCTTTACATCTACTTTAATCAAACATTTTCATGCATTCACCCATAACTCCCTTCCTCTTTCTCTCCCAGTATCACATGGCACGCACTGCAACCTTTGTGAGAAGAATTCTTGCTTTGGTCTTCATATCACCTAACCCTAGCTGCTGCTTCGCGGAAGGATTTCTATCTCTATCAAACCACATATTATATTTTTTTTCCTCTATTTTTAGCATTTATTTCTATCATATCAATATTTGTTACTATTTTCGTCTTTCAGATTATGTGCATTAGTTACTCTCCTCTCACTTCAATCTATACTGAACAGGTACGAATATAATTTTTTTTATTTATACCACTTTTTCGTTTCTCTGAAAACTCTGTCCTGCAAGTCCTTACAGAATCAGATTTAGAACAAATTTTCACCAGCTGCTTGAAAAGATCACCATTATGGCAACATTTTCATACCTTCCATCTTTTGAGAAACATTAGAGCAACAAAGGACTAACAGTACCAAGAATTCGCTGATCTCTTACATCGAGTAGGGATGGAAGACAACCTACTGCTGAGCAAGATTGTGTCAAAATTCCCAAAGGAACAAAGGTTGCCTTTGCCTTTCCGCAAGGACTGCTGACCCTGAATGCATGGCAGCATGCTGCTGCTTAGCACCCAAGAATAATGACTCCCATTTATAAATGGTCTGGTTTTTCAAATATTACCAGTAGACACTACAAGACAAAGTTGTAACAGAAGATGCCTGAGAGGCGGCAGCATATCGAGTTGAATTTCTCAACAGTCTCTCGCCAAATGGAATGCCACTTCACAAGTAAATCTCAAACTAGGATATACAATTAGATTGCTCAGAGATCTCAGTCCGAAGAAAGGTCTCTGCAATGACACCTGTCTCATCCAACAGGAACTAAGAGATTACCTAATAGTATCTGTTATCGTTGCAAGCTCATTTGCTGAACAATGTGTGCTCATACCCAAGATCACTTTGTAACCACAAGATCTTTGCTTGTCTTTATGGTTGTCAAGACAACAGTTTCCAATGTGGGTAGCATACTGTTTGATCATTAACAACGTACAAGGGCAGTCATTAGAAAATGTTGGCTTTTACCACAAGACGTTTTAAGTCATAGAGATATGTGTTAATGGGGATTGGGAAGGAGACATGGACATGGCTGAAGTTCAGAATTATAAAATGAGGCATTTTGAGGAGTTGTAGAGGAGCGTGTTAGGCTCAGGAAGAAGAAGAAGTAGTTGGACAAGCGCAGGATCCTTCTGAGCGTAATCGTTTGTCATTATTATTATTTAGAAGACCAGAGAAGTATAAGATTGGAGATGATTTCGATCTACTTATCAAGAAATGCAAACTTTATTTTGAAGCGCTTGAGTTGAAAGACGAAAAGAAACAGAGACTTGCGTTGCTGTTCAATCTTAGTGAAAATGCTTTCCGTTTAGCAGAATTGGTTGATTTAGTGATGGAGATAATGGTTATAAACATTGGATAAAGGAGCTGAAATCTTTGTTTGAAAGAGACCAAACGTTGACTGAAAAGAGACACAATTTTCATCAAAGACTGCAAGAGTCTGGAGAATCGATTGATTCTTTTGGAGTTGCACTTAGAGAGTTTGAGGCCAAATGTTGTTTTCATGGAGAAGCATATACTACTCGTCTTGTGGATCAGTTTATACTTGGTGTGAGAGATTGGGCAATGAAACCAAGCTTTTACAAGAACCACCAGCTACACTGGATGATACCGTTCTGATAGCAAGGTTTGAGGCAGCCAATTCTACCATGGAAACTCTGTGAGCAGAGGCAGTGTCAAGACAAGTTCAAAGCAGAACAGCAGTAGGAGCAGTAAGTTCCGGGCAAGTAGATAGAACTAGCTACAGTCATGGTGGGTACGGGCACCTAGCTAAACAGTGTCCTACATTTAATGAGTTTAAACTTAGAAAAAATGTGACTTCTGGTCAAATTTGTTTTCTCTGTCAAAAACCAGGGCATCTTGCCTGTAATTGTTATCATGCTGTTGCATGTCAAAATCAAAATCAAAAATGTAAATTTTCAAAGAAGAAACCGTCCAAACCAACAGCCTCTTGTTTGTTATCGAAGTGGCATGCAAGGCCATATTTCGAAATTTTGTCAGGCAGAACCAGAGGTGCATTCAGAGGCTGAAGGGCAAAGGCCAGAGCAAGGTCAAGTTCAAAGCGTTGAAAAAAATGGTTGAAAACAAATCAAAGGTCAGGCTAACAGCCGTTTCAACAACAAATCAAAGAAAAATGTTGTTATTCGAAGTAAAAATAAATGGTCAAAACAAATTGTGCATTATTGTTACAGGGGCCTAAATATCTCTGATAAGTAAGATGAATAGGAATCTTTGAAAACAAATAAAGAGTTATTGTTGCCAGCTGATATCGTTGCCGAGGCAGAAAATAACTCGCCAATAGGCATATTAAGTAAAGCAAATTAATTGCTCGATTTGAATAACATGCATAAAAATCAAGAATTTTACATTCCAAATGAAATTCTTTCTGAAGTTATTTTGGGTTAAGATTGGCTTATGAACAATAAATTAAGCATTGACACTGCTAATATGGTGTTGAGATTTCCTGATTTGAGTTCTCAACCGCTAACTATTTACGATTCTTCATTGAAAGATCCCTCTGTTGTCATGTTGAGTAATGACATAGTAATACCCGGCAGGCATGAAGTTATTGAAACTGCTCATATCTGAAATCCGACAATTTCTGAGAGTGTTGTAGAGCTTAATTCTGATTTAGCGAAAGAAGCTCTGTAGTCGTAAGACCTAAAGAACAAACAGTACCTGTACAAATCGTAAATCCAGGGTAAACATAGTAAAGATATTTAAAGGAACTGATGTTAAATGTTTGCAACAAGTTAAAGTTAAAATGAACGTCCTAATTATGGATTCAGTGAAAATGATATGCAATTTGATGTTAAGCATTTAACACCTAAGGAAAAAAAACAAATTGAAATGGTTTTAAGGGAAAATCACGCATTATTTGCCAAAAACTTAAGTGAGCTAGGTTTCACCTCTTAAGCTGAACTTAAGATTGAAAGAGGGGACGCTGCACCAATAAAACAGTTAACAAGTTGTTTACCAAATGCGCTGAGACCAGTAGTTGAAGAACAAGTGGAAGAAATGCTTCAAAAGGATATAATAGAAGCAAGCAAATCACCTTGGGCGAGCCCAATAGTATTAGTGAGAAAGGAAGATGGTACTTGGAGGTTTTGCATCGATTTTCATAAAGTTAATGAAGTGACAGTTGAGGATGCTTGCTGGTCACCTCAAATCAATGATCTTAGAGACACGTTGTCTGGCTACAAATACTTCAGAACATTACATTTATCGTCCGGATAATGGCAAGTCCCAGTCGCGGAGTCTAGCTAAGAAAAAACTGTGATCATTATTCCCGGTGGTGATATATATCATTTCAAGCATATGCCTTTTGGCTTGTTTAATGCCGTTCCAACATTTCAACACCTGGGGTTGCATGTCCTACAAGGTTTGCTACCAAACAAATGTCTGTTTTACCAAGATGATGTCCTTATTATTGGTCGAAATTTTGAAGAACACATGAGTAACCTTAGAGAAGTGGTTAATGCAATAAAAAGCATGGGGTTTAAAGTTAAATCCTTCAAAATGTCATTTTGGACATGCAAATGTCAAATGTCTTGGGTTCCAGATCACAGATGAAGGTCTTTCCCCAGATCCAGAGATAGTAGTTGCAATCAAGGAATACCCAATTCCAAAAGACCTAACTGAGCTTCAAAGATTGGAATGATATCATATTATCGTCAATTTATATCTGGATTCAGTGACATTGCTCATTCTTTACATCGTTTGCTGCAAAAGGATATAAAATTTACTTGGAATCAGAGTTGTCAAGATTCTTTTGACACACTAAAGGAACAACTGATCTTGATTATATCTTATACACAGATGCCAGTGCTGTGGGCATTGGATCGATTTTAAGTCAGGAAGATGAAAATGGTACAGAACGAGTTATATCTTTTGCATCCAAAGCTTTTTCATGCTCAGGGGTAGATAATGGTACAAGATTAGCCAGGGGCCCTTGCGCAGGACAACAGCTTATCTTCCACAAATTGATGGTATCTGTGAAAGATTTAATTCTATTTTGAAGTCACTATTACGTATGAAAGTAAACAACGACAATGGCGACTTGGATGAGCAATTACCTTGTGGACTTATAGCCTACAGATCAAGCAAGCAGTAACATAGTAACATAAAGTATTTTGAAGAATTGAAGAGGAGACAAGTTGACTTGAGAAATATCGTTTTCGTAAGACTTAAGAAAGCCCAAGAGAAACAGAAACATGATTATGACTCAAAATATTGGTTGAGGCAAAATAAATCACTTAACATCGGAGATACAGTACTTTTTAAAAATTTCAGAGCTAGAGGGCTACAACAAAAGATTGTAGGACCATATCTGATTGTTTGGTATACGAGAAGGAAATTAAGAAATAGAATCCTTGGTTGATAAGAAGAGAAAAGTAGTACATTTCAACAGTTTAAAACCATTTGAAATAGATTATGAGCTTGATGATATGAAGAAAGTCAAACAGGATCTACGTAGTGAGAAATCTGAATCAGAAATCGAAGAATTCATATTTGGAACCACTGATTCGTCTGGGAAGAAACATTGAGAGAGACATTCAATCTGGGAATAATAGGCCTTATGATGTAAGGAGAAATAGAAGACCACCAGAACGTTACGGAGTTCCAGTGGTGGAATACTAATGGAAGTATCGATAGAAATAGACTATCAGTGTCTGTATTTGTAAATAGGGAAAAACACTTATATAGCTACACTGTACTAACTTTTAAGATATGGACATTTAGTAAAAAAAAAAAAGTTTAAAAAAAATCTGAAGTTGATATTCGTAGATTTAATTATTTTGTTTATTTTGTTTTAATTTAGGATTAAGTTTATTTCATTGGATGGGGGACTGTAGAGATGTGAGTTAATGGGGGTTGTGATCTTGGGGTTCATACATCTTTTTCAAAAATTTCTTGAGAAATGTGAAAAGATTTGATGTTCTATAGGCCGGGATACACGATTAGATATTCCATTAGATATTCAATTAGATATTCATGTTCTTATTATCTAATGAAATATCTAGCCGTGTAACACTCTAAAAATATAGTGTAAGATTTTGAAAAACCACCAAAAAATATCTAAAAGTAGTTCGAATAAAATCAAATGGATTTGATTTTATTCCG
>JAADKT020101108.1:0-17444 GCA_011763395.2 Chrysaora chesapeakei
CAAAAGGAGGGTAGAAAGCAAGCTCAAAATAAATTCAAAGAGCTTTTGAAGAAAATCAGCCGAAGAGAGGTAACTGAAAGTTCCCTGTCGTAAGCATCAGGCAAACATCACAATCCTGGGCATAACCTTCGATGCTATAAACATTCTTTCGGATTATTTTACCTTTGGTGGCTGTTGTTGGAACGATACCTTTCTGTTTTCCTCCTTTCGTACTCTTAACGTTAAAACATACTTTCATTGCTACTTCAACCATCTCCTGGGATTCACACAAATTTTCATTATGAGCACTAATCCTATCCAGAAACCATACCACACTCAATAATGCAGGTTGAAGTCATGCATGTGCATTCATTTATGAACCTTCGTGACCACACCAATCCAGGCTATACGGCAATGGGCTGCACTTTCCGAAACTTTTGCATTGCTTAATGCAAAAGACGATTAGACTTAGAAATTTCAATGCAAATTACCCAGACTTCGTTACTATTTTGTGATTCTTTTCAAATTATGAGCAATTTGCATGTGATGTACATTGGAGTATTTCTTGCATGCGCCGTACTCCGAAGGCAACGAAAAATGTAAAGTTAGAAAATAATAAAAATTATTTTGAAATCCATATGAAATACTTGTTTTGTCTTCATTTTTGCATTTCTTACATTATATTTCTTTCATTTATGCATTTCTTACATTTCTTACATTACAGTATATTCTTTTCAAATTATGCGCAATTTGCATGTGACGTATATTGGAGCATTTCTTGCATGAGCCGTACATCGGAGGCAATGAAAAATGTAAAAAGTTGGAAAATTAATCAAAATCTTTTAATACAAGCTTGGTAAAGATTTGTTGACCAAATGCCCAAGAACTGATGCTTTGATATTAGGAGGAGGGCAATAGATTTCATTTCTTGATAAATCGAGGAATAGCCAATTTCTGTTCCAATCTCGTTTTCCAGTATGATTGTTTATTCCATAAAAACATGAGTTTTGCAGTGCAGTTTACTATGCAGGGACATAAATACTTCATTCAAGAACATCTAGATTTCTTTCTGGCATGCATTTTTTGTATCTTTTTGCACATCAGGCACTATATTATATGAATTCCAAACTCAGCTGTCGAAAATGTTTGATACAGGCTACATATGGTAAGCTACTTTTTAATCAAACTGAAACATATGATATAAGAAACATTTGATAGGAAAGAAATATTTGACTATACATGATTTTTACCCTGCCAAATCTTCTTTTCTCTTAGCAGGTGATGTATTTTCTTTAATGAGAATAACAGTACCTTGAATCTCTTGCCTGACACATTGCTACTTGAAAAGGTCATTTACTTTTGTGATTTAGAAGATTTACGATCGTATTGACGCATTACATGCAATTGCTTACTCAGTACTTAGGTAGACTTTGTCAAATTCGCTTCTTGTGTCGTTATTGAGGTGAAATTCATCTGTTCTTTCTTCTTCATTTTCTTCAGTTTCCCCTGTCTTATTTTTCTTTGTTCAGCCTTTGAGATAACATAACAATATTATTGATCAGGGTTGAATGAAATGTTTTAGCTAATTGAGTTCTTGAATGTAATTGTATGACATGCATATTTCTGAGGCCCTCTAGAAAGGAATTTCAAATGTCCCTGCATCCAGCATTTGTTTATTGATGTGATGGTTGACTGTAAATCATCTGTAAGTGTAGATTAACTCAGGACTTTTCCTCATCAAGCTAACTCTCACATTATCAAACTTGGACTGCCACAAAGCTGCAGGCCCTGACGGAATACCATATATGCTACTGAAAGACTATGCTGCCTATCTTGCACCTATACTTGCAAAAATCTATCAAGTATCTATAAAAACAGCTACCATCCAAAGTGACTAGCGCAAAGCAAATGTAACCCCCATATTCAAGAAAGGGGATAGGGCCTGCCCTGTAAACTACCATCCAATTTCATTAACTTGCATTGCATGTAAAACTCTTTAGCATATCATCAGCTCTCAGATAATGGATCATCTTCAAAAGCTCAATCTACTATCAGATGCACAGCATGGCTTCCGACCACAACGTTTGTGTGAGTCACAGTTAATCCTAACAGTGCATGAGATTGCAAAAGCTCTTGATGCAGGTCAACAAACTGATGTCATATTACTTGATTTTCAAAAGGCATTTGACAAGGTCCTCATAAAAGATTAATAAATAAACTACATCATTATGGTATACAAGGTAACACAAACGTATGGATACGCTCATTCTTGTCAGGTAACATTCAAAAAGTTCTTCTTGAAGGTCAGCATTCAGATAGTATCGAAATAACATCAGGTGTACCACAAGGCTCCCTAATCGGATCACTGTTGTTCTCAGTATTCATCAATGATCTACCCACCAAAATGCAATCAAATGTTCGTCTGTTTTCAGATGATTGCATCCTGTACAGACAAATTAGACATAAAAAAGACGTCTCATGCTTACAAAATGACCTAGATGAAATTCAAAAATTATTTAAAGAGTGGCTTATGCACCTGCACCCAGATAAATGTGAAATTATGAGGGTGACGAATAAACGTAAACCCCTAAAATCATTATACAAAATAGACGGGCACAACCTTAATGAAGTGTCAAGTAAAAAATACCTAGGGATAAATCTACAATCAGCACTGAGTTGGAACACTGATGTGGATCTAACATGCTTAAAAGCTTATAGCACCTTGGGTCTACTTAGAAGAAATATGGGTAGCTGCCCAGGCAATGTAATATCATGATGCTACAAATCCCTAGTAAGACCAATCTTGGAATACTCATCTACTGTATGGGATCCACACACAGTGAAGAACATAAATAAACTTGAAATTGTGCAAATACGGAGTTCACGATATGTCTTCAGTGACTATCACAGAACAAGTAGCCCCACTGAAATGATGAGCACTTTAGGATGGGAAAGCTTAACAGAACAATGACGGCAAGCTAAAGCAATAATGATGTTCCAGCCTTATTGACATTCTAGTATCTCAATTTACCCCTGTAACACATTATGGACACAGATCACAAGATTCCTTTCTTATTCTGTACTGTAGAACTGACAATTATAAGAACTCATTTATACCAACTGGAACTAAAATCTAGAATGGACTAACAATAGAGGAAAGAACTAATGGCTCCATAGAAGCTTTTAAAAGGAAATAATGCAAGGGGAATTAAATGCGCTAAATTCTTCTACTGTTTATTTGTTTACTTGTGTGCCAGCAGTTTAATCCCATCTTATTGACCCCAACCAACCAACACATCCAATCTTTTGCTTTGATCCCATGTGAAACGAATGTTCAGTTTAGCATATATCAAAACTTGTACATCCACTAGAATTAGAGTGTAGTAGGACTAAACTGCTGATTCACCCTATTTTCGTTTTGCCAACCTACCAACCAACGTGTACACAATGCAAAGTCCTATCTGGTTAATTCCATTTGATAGTTGTTTTATCAGTAGTGCTAACGATTTAATTCAAGATATGGAGGCTAAAGGCTCTTTCTGCTTTCTTTCCTGAGGCAATTGCCCCCATTAGGTATGTTGGGAAAGAGGCCCTTAAAGCAAAATATTTGCTATTGGCAGGGCAAACTGTTTGTTAGCTACCAGCTTTCTTTGATGCTGCCCCACCTTTTGATTGACTTCAGTACAGGTTAATGACTTTAATGCGTCTTTTCTATGTTTTACTTTGCATCGTTTCAGGATAGGAGGGAGGGGCAGAATCTTCTACTGCTCTTTAGGTTTACTTTTGTAATTCAGGACATGTTTTGGTCTTTGTATTTATCTATTTTCTCTATTGTGCGGGGTTAAACCTGGTTAAACCATTCTTTGGACTTAGGTTAGTTATCATGCTGGGTTCCTTTTTTACGCCCTTTGGAAAAATTGCCAAACATAAAACAAGAAAGAAAATGTTGTTTAAGTCAAGTTCTGTTATGACAGCTGTATCTGCCTATCGCGTTATTTCGGTGTCATATTAGGATCGTTGCAATTTATGCCAGCTCCTTTCTGCTATTGATTAGGGCCATTTTTAGAGCCCTATTTTTAATTTGGGCCAGAGGCCAGTTTTCTAACTAGGCTAGAGGCCACTTTTGATTTTGGCAAGGACCTGTTTACAATTTTGGCCAGGGGCCACTCTTTCTATTTCGGCTAGAGGCTGGTGTTAGTTCTGAGTTAGAGGCCCATTTATTTAAGCTGTAGGTTTTAAACTATTGACACTTTCAACTATTAAAACTTCTGTGTCATATCTCTCCCACAGCTCAGCATTGTGAACCCCCAAGCCAACAGGAATCACTACAAATAAAAAAGGGGTATCTCTACTCTATTTTCAAAGTGTTCTTATGGTCCAAAAACTTTACCCCGGCTCCCGCTGCGCTTTTTAGACCCATTGGATCTGCTCTGGTCCGTTCCAAAGTCAGTTCTCATTCTTGCCATGCATTTACAGGCCAAAAACTATGTGGTTTCCCTTCAGATACTGACCTATTTGACGACAATTTTTGTTGACTTCACACATCTAAAAGGGGGGAAGGATTTGTACAGATTCATCAGATTTGGTTTTGAAATGGAGGGCATTTTTGGGCCAAAACTGGCTCAGCGTGGGATCAGAGCCCATCTAGTTCCTTTCTTCCTCATTTCAAATGTAAAATACTTTGCACAATATGACAGGACAGCTTTAATGGTAGATTCAATTTCAAATTCAGTTTCAATCGTAGGGATTGCTTGTTGGATATAAGTGATGTAGAAGAGACGATAGTGTAAAAAGTTTAAATCAAAGCTCGGTGAATGACCTTATCAGATAAAAAATTGGGAACACACAAGGACGCTCTAGATTTCATTGATACCAAGAGACACAAAGATGTACTATGACCCATTTTGGTTAAGAAAACAAGTATAGCATTTGCATCTCATTTGGCAGGACGAAGAAGCAGACAAGGAGTGTGGCAATCTGCTATGAAGCTTAATGGAAAGCCTGGTGTATACATTAAATTGGACTCACAGATTGTTCCCAACAATATAACAAACAAACAATAGATATATTAGGAAAACACTGTCTACAACTGTGCTATATTCTTTGCATTCCAAGTTAATCAGCGTTTGAAAAGACAACACAATATAACTTGCACCAATTAACTCATTACATCAACATCCTTTTCACTAGTTTTCATGAAGCCACTCACAGAATTCCACTTTTCTCTTGTAATAACCCCTTGTAATAAGACCCTCTTGAATCTTCTAGAAGTAGATAGATAGTGCTCATCAGTTTGATTCCTTCTTATTCAAATCACTAAAGCTTGTATTTTTCTCGATGTGAAGTAAGCATTTAGAATTGCAAGTCATTGTAGTGCATGACCATCAAGGGTTGCACGTGAATCTAGAAGATAAGACAAAATGTTTGTCATCCTAATATGCTCTTTCCTCTTTTGAAATTATAACAATGTATATTTTGAGCAGGTTGTTATACATGATACAATAAAACATGTTCTGCAAATTGATTTGATAAGGGGATGGGAGACACTCAAGTATATTAACTATATAATTGCAAAGGTATGTAATAGATTGATAAAGTTTGAAAAGGTAGTTACATGAATCTATTTTCTATTAGGTTTCAAGAACAAGCAAGAAATTTTTGATGGGCCTGAAGATATTTCTACAAAGGACGCAAGGAAAATTCCTACAGTACATATACACTAAAGAACAAGGAACTTCACAGACAACATCAGATGATCTGAAAATATCAACCCATGTAGAGGGTCAATGTAAAGATGACTATGTGTTTCTCACCAACCCCTCCTTAACGAGAAAAGACAAATAAACGATTGTCTCATTTGTAGAAGCTTGTGAAGCCATAAAAAAATGTAGCGAATACCAGATTACAGAGGATGGCTCACTACTGAAGGAGTGCTCTACTATCCTTAAAAGGAGGATTGCAAAAGCCTTGAAAGCAACATGCTTTGTGGTGAATTTTGATTTTTCATTCTTACTGTTGCTAAAAATCAGTTTTTCTGTTGTACAAGATCATTACAAAGACCTAAAGTCAGCAACTGCCTATTTTGCCTGGGTTCCAATAGAAGACCTCGTAGCCTGCTTTAAATGAAGCTATGCAAGAGAAGATGCTGGATGACGATGAATGAAGAGTAAAGCTAATGATAATAAAGCTTTGAGGGAAGTCAAAGCTACTGCTCGAGATTATTTGCAAGGAAAAAGTTATGCAGGCAGAAGGAACAAAGTTGGAGTTGGCCAAAAGGGTAGCAGATGGTAGTAACATCGGCCTGACAATCATAGATTCAGGCCTTGAAAAAGGAAATCCAAGAACCATTGCCTCACAGTCAAATTTATGTGCTCCTACTCTGCGATCCATTTTCCCAAACCCAATGTCAATGTTGTTACACTCAAGTAGAAAGCAACTTATTTACTTTAACCTTAGGAAGACCCTTATTGCAAGCATCTCATTTTGTGAAAAAGTTGATGTACCAACAGTTAACTGCAGTCCAACAGATGGACGCAAGCAAGAAACGATGTAACCATGAAACAAGCAAGTGCCTTCTCTAAGCAGGATAAACCCACAACAAATGGCAAGCAAAACCTCAGTGTAGATCAAGAGTGTCCCTCACGTGCCTTCTGGAGTAACAGCTGACACTATGACCAGCATGTTACAGCTTCTGCTAAATTATGTTTGCTCTATTGAAAGTCAACCTTATGAGGGTCCGAGTATTGCACTGCGCTGGTACTGACTCAGAAATAAGTGATGGTTGTGATGGGGACTTCTTTGTACCGTGATTTAGAGTAAAAGTACGATGGGCAGTACAAGTAATTGGTGGTACTGATTGGAGACCTGGTTGGTATGTTGCAGTGGTCCAGTTTGCAAATGAAGAGAATGACATGATCAAAGATGAATTTCAAAGCAAGGTTTGGCAAATTTACAATAAAGAGGTAACCTCATCATTGGCTGCAGGTCAACTTGAAATGGATTAGGATAGATATAATTCTCTACAAAGTAGCTAATATATATAAGACATACTGCATTAAAATTTGTTTTGTTTCAAAGGGCAGATTTGCCAATTGCAGCAAAGGCAAGAAATCAACAACAATCTTTCTGCAAAATTAACAGCTCCTGATCAAGCGGGCCTAGAAAAATTGGATCTTTTCTCTCTTTATCAAACTTAGGTTCAGAGTTTCAGCTCAAGTTTTCATACAGGATTCAAACAGACAAGACAAAACCAACACAGAGACAAGCCAATGCATATCTACCTATATTCAATATGTACCCAATATAGTAATGTCTTATTTCCAAAACAATTCATCTACACCATAAATAAGCTCAAGTACTTGACTCAAATAGACTGTATTATATATATGTTAATGTATGCCCATGTATCACCGTGTTGTGTCTTAGTTGGTGAATTTCTATCTAGTATTGGAAATTTAGGTTCCAAAGGTACCAAAGGTTCCAAAATGATTAATATATAAGCATTATTCTAAGCATTCAGTATATGTTAAAGTTGCTAAATTTCTATCTAGTATTGGAAATCTGGGTTCCAGAGGTACCAAAGATTCCAAAATAATTTATATATAAGCATAAGTGTACTTAGCAAGCTTCTAAGTTCATTTATACATATAAGCCTAAGTTTTTACACTCTGAGAAATAAAGGTTTTTGAAAGGTTCTTCAATATGCCAAAGTGTTTTTCAAGTGCTAGGGTTTTTCACTACAAACTTTAAGAGGTTTTGAAATTTAAAAAGGGTTTTTGAATCATAATTAGGGTTTTTCAGATTAAATTTTTTGTAAAAAATCCATAACAGTTTTTGAACAGATATAATGAAGGCTCTTTAAAAAATGCATAGGGGTTTTTTATCATCTAGGTTATGTTAACGCATTTCTAAAAAAACATACTTGCTCTGAAAAACCATTTATGAACTGCAAAGTCAGGCACTGGTTTTATGCATGATGCAGCAGTGTTTGAGCCAAAATAGCAACATTTTTACTTGCAAGGGATAGGTCTGAGTGACGCAGCAAATGCAGCTAGTTAGTTGATCATCAAGCCATCGGAATTATGTCCATTCAAAAGCTATTGCTGCTTATCGTCAGGAAGCAGGAGAAGAAAATCGGAACAATAATTGTATGTTACTGTTATGACAATCAATGCAAACAAAATGTCTACAGTTGGCCAGAACAAGAAGGTCTTTTCCCTCATCTCTACATTCACTTACAGACATAAAACATACTGGACAACCTTCGCTTTCTGTCAAAAGAGGTATGACTCTAAAAGACTCAGGGCAACTTACTTGTGAGGCTTTAAACTTGTGTTCCATTTTGAAAAAAACCGTTGCTGCTGCAGCCTCTCCAAGACCTTTGTCATTATTATCTCCTTCTGATCTTTCTCTCCCATCCAGTAGTACAGAAGTTGCATCCCTGTTCAAATCAGCATCATCATCCTCGTCATCAGAAATGTTATGGAAGTCAATATCAATAAAGCCATCATCATCATCATCACCCCGTCTTGTCCGTGGTGCCATTTTAGTTTGTGTTGTCTCATCGTTGTTACTTTCATGACCGACCGCTTAGAGATCTTCAAATTTCATACATTGATCCTTTATTTTTTTATTTCTTTTCCTTTATTTCTTTAATAACTTCCGATTTATTTTCTAGTTATTGTTTAAGATAATTTATTTCTGTTATCTTCTTGTTAGTTTTCTTTGTACCTCTTAATCTTATACTTGAGATTCTTTATTTATTTTTTGTGTGTGTTGCCTCATATTTCCTGACTTGCTTGTTCAATGTTGTTTTTGTTCTTTTATTTGAAACCTTCATTGTGCAATGATATTAAGCTTTTCCTGAAGTTGCTCTTTCCTGTTTACCTTTTCTTCGATTACTTGAAGGCCCTTTTCACAATTTTTTGAATTTTAATGTGTGCAATCATTGCAAAACAATCATAAAGAATTTCATTCATGCTGTACCTCATTGATTGCTGCATAAGTATCTTCGTATTTTGAACCACATTTTTTATTGCATTGGTACCATTTTTTACACATATCACATTCAAGTGCTTTTAATCTATTTCCAACAGCTTTATGGCATTTTCTACATTGATTTTCTTCATGAGCATTTTCCTGCTTAGTTTAAATATGTACCTCTACTTGCATTTTGTGGTTAGCTTCACCATCTTCATTTTCACATAATTCCTTGATATATGTTCATCTTTTACATCTTTACCTTCAGCTAATTGTTCGTTTTTAAGTTTGTTTGTTCAAAGTGAATCTTACTGCATCTCTGCATCTTCATTTACAAAACGTAATGCCTATTCCTTTGTTTTAAAACTTTTGAAATTAGCTTTTTTGAAACCTTTAGTTTTTTCTGACATTCTTCCCACGATTCATAAATTCCTGGTCTCCTTACCTATTTTTACTATGTTTACTGTCACTTTTTAAGTTTAAAGTTGTTATGCCACCAAAGTGTCAATCTTTATTTTTTGACATTTTCTGAATATTCAATCCTTCCTGATTATTTTGGTGGTAGTTTGACTTCATTCTGATGAATACAACTGATTTTATCAAGTTTTGAATTTGGAGGTCTCTTGCAAAAACTGCTGTCAAGTTCTGAGGTCACAATAACAAGTTGGATTTTTCATTACACTGCAAGTCAATTGGAAAAAGCAAATGTGAGTCACAATTGTTTCAATATCTCAACTCAGAGTAGGGTCATTTTCATTTTCGTTGGCTCACATGAAGTACAAATCTTTCCTATTTTGTTTGGTCATATTTTTGTTGCGTTTTGAGCATTATAACTATTTTTTTAATAATTTCCCGATTTTTCTGACGTCACATTGATGTGCAGCTTCTCTCTGGGCCTGTGGATTTCAAAATTTTGCTTGCGGAGAAATAAGGTAACACGTAAGCCACAGAAACTACCAAAAAATTTCATGCAAAACTCTGGTTTGAGCGGTAGTGCTTCACAAAAATGGTGTCTGCTACAGATTCTCCCAATAATCTTTGGCCATTTGATGAATAGGGAATTTAAAAGATGGGATATATAACTTCAGTTTAGAGAAATCACTGACATGGTCTTTGCTCCTAGTGGTACAAAAGTTCTAACAGTTCAAAAAACAAGTTGCCATGTATTTTCCTGATATGTTCACACCAAAAATGCATTTCTTGGGTTATTTATTATCCACAGTAGAGAATTGTTCCACTAAGAAACCTTTGGTGCGTGGGATTTGAAGCGAAAAGTACTCTAATTTAAAACGTGTTGCAAACACAACCTTCAACTTTCAAAATATCACCAATAGTTTTTTCAGTAGTCTTTCAAAGTATCGGCATCACATTTGATCACTGAAATACAAAAAGTTAGTGAGCAATAAGATCCTTTCTGGACAAAAGAACTTAAACCTGGCACTGTTAAGTACCAAGTAGATGATATCTTCATCCTGGCGGCAATTGCTGAAGACACATTTCAAATTTTTTTACAACTCATACAAATAATCAAAATACGTGCAATGTGGCTAATCTGTGGCCAGTTATATGCCCCAATCTATTTTGATAAGCAAACTCATTCATTAAAAGTACGAGACACAACAGAATCGATTGCAATGCAGCCAGGAGTGGCAATATATAAAGTTGACCTATAAAGGCACCCTTGGAGAGATACCTTGCTTAATTAAAAAAAAAAAAAAATAGAAAAATACCTCTTGATAATAAAAACCATAAGAATAAAAATTATTCTGAAATGGAAATCAAAATGTTTAATAAAGACAAAACCTAGACTAAAGACTAAAGAGTTTGAAAGCATTTATTAAACGCCATGAACTGATTAAAACATACAATATCATATTGTTTCAATATCAATAAAGAAAACCAAAATTAAAATGATACAGAGGAATTCTAAAAATGAAATAGAAATTAATAAAAGTTGGCTGCAATGTAGACTGAGTATAAAAAAATGAAAATTCTCAGTTTACTGTAAAAATGTGCACTGGAAATCATATTAT
The DNA here is from genome assembly GCA_011763395.2 of Chrysaora chesapeakei. Lineage (NCBI taxonomy): Eukaryota > Metazoa > Cnidaria > Scyphozoa > Semaeostomeae > Pelagiidae > Chrysaora > Chrysaora chesapeakei. Next base: position 10,992 of record JAADKT020101108.1, read on the forward strand.
TCCTGACAGAACAACTAAGAAAAAGTTTGATAACAAAAACAATAATTAAAATGTCATAACTTAAACAAAAGTTTATTAAAAATGTCGTACCAATGATTTTGGTATATATTTTCATTCTACGTCATCTAGGAATATAAAAGTCATAGTTCAATAAAATTTGCATAGTGTGTGAAGCAAATATTTAATGTATTAAATGAAAAACACTGAGTAAGAAATATTGATTAAGAATGATAGCCATAAGTGAAATGAGAGCAACTTCATTTCATAGCTGAAGAGATGGTGAAACACTTCTGAGGCTTACCCAGTAAATGGTCAAAGGAAATGTTTAAAACTATGAAAAAGCAAGTGTTATTCTTAAAACAAATTGACAAATTTAAAGCTGGAAACAGGTATATACAGTTTTTTCAACAAAATCTTTTATTTATTGTTCTATTATCAGAACAAACTCATCTTTAGAATACTACCAATAGCTCAAACTTCCTAGGAACAACTGGTTCCAGAAAGGTAATGCAGCAATATTACTGACACTATATTAGACATGATAGTCCTCACCATCCCCATCATCAGGCAATGGGAAATGTGGTGTGTATCTTAATTACACTTGATGGAAAGATGCAAACAATAACCTAAACATTAACTAAAACATAAACTGGACTGATGAGGAAGCATCTAATTTTTGGCACTAAATTTCCAAAATTTGTGGCTCCGAAATTGGGTTAAGTGCAACTTATGGTGTTATTCAACAAGATTTTCTGGTTTAGCATATAAAACTTAATTGACACACAGTGCTGATAGAACTGAGTGAATACTTTCTTTGACATACTTTCTTTGACGTGAGTGAATACCTTCTTCTACTTTCTTTTTTTGTGTGGGGTTGGCTTGAAGATGGCAGCTTGAATTTTCTCTCTTGCTTCATGGTTATTTATCTCTCAGACTGGCATCGTAATCTGAGGAATCTTTCAATATCGTTGTATTTAAGAAAGATCTTTCACTGTAGATCCCTCTTTGGTTTACTTTCCTGCTTACTGACATTTATTTTATGGTTTTAAGATCAAGTAAGCAAACAAGGTCTGCCAGTAATTCATGGCATCAATCATGTGCATGCAAATCACCGCAAATCACAATGGTCGCTCTAAATGAACTGAAATCAGCTTTGAAAGTCAACATGGAAAAAATTTTAAGGGAAATAAATGTGAAATTTACAGAAATTAAAATGGACATAAACCTTGTCAAGGAAGTTTCTGTGAGGGCTGATTGTCAACCCAACAAAAATGAGGCCACAATTCTCAAGCTATAAGCTGATATGTGCGCTCTTCAAGCTGACAGAAAATCTTTGTTTCAATCATTGGATGACCAGATAAATAGATCATTGAGATCAACACTCATATTCAAAGGGATAAAAGAAGAGCCTCACGAAACCTGGATTCAAACTAAAAAAACCCTATGTGAAGTAATTGCATGTCAACTAAACATGGATGCTGGTCATGTTCAGGATATGGTGGAAAGAGCTCATTGTGGCAATTCATCCTTAACACGTCAAGGCCCTAGACACATCGATGCCAAATTTTACTCCTAGAAGGACAGTGAGCTGATAAGAGAGAACTTTAGAGAGCAAAATAGAAAACATCCCAAAATGATCAAACGTGCCGAAGAAATGTTCTTCCCTGACCTTACTAAAAGAAGAAATGCAGCAATGTTGGAACGCAAGAAGTTGTTAGCTGGCAAAGCAATATCCAATGGATATGTAAAGTTTCCAGCCACATTGATGGTTAAGAAAAGTAAGACTGACAAATTTTATACCAAGTACAAGTCTTTTTGAACCTTTTGAACTAAAATCAAGGTATTGTTGATTTATTAACTTACCAGGGTGCAGGTTGATGAGGGGTGGGGTCCCTGCTATATGGGTGGGTAGTTGCTGTCTTTAGCTTGACGTGCTGTCCCAATCTGGGATAGCCCATTGAGCTGAGGGCTGCATTGTCTACTTGTATAGTGGCCTGCTTTTCCCAGCTTTGAATTTGTTATAACCTGTAAATTCTGTCACACTTTTCCACCATTTTGGTATTGAGAACAAATGATCACAGATAATAAAATAACCTGATGCCATTTTTTTAATTTATAGGTTTTTTTTACCAGATGTTCTCCTCATTGAGATCAAATGATGATATTTTGAGAAACATTAGAGATGGTTTAGCACCTGCTAATCACAATGTACCTTACCTCTGTGGTATTTGCAACAAAAACGTAAACACAAAAGCAGTTTTCTGCAACCAATGCGATAAATAGATTCATATCAAATGTAATAACATATCTGACTTGGAATATAAAATCCTCATGGACGAGCCTGATGAAGAGAAATGGATCTGCATTCGATGCTCAATACTAAATAATTCCTTAATATTTCCATTCACCTTGGAAACTGACACTGTGTTGCTAGGATTAAATGATATAGACATTCCCTCCATTATAGATTTGTTACCCTCTTTTGAGATTGTATCTCAACTAACTTATCTTCTGAATTTATCTGTTTATGATACTGATGAGAACTTGAACTCCAATATTACCTCACAGTATAACATGGTTCAAGAACTTGCCTCAATGAAGTTGTCTGAGAAGGACCTTCACTTTTTCACATGAATATTAGAAGCCAGTCTCTCCACTTTGACAAGCTTAAAGTTCTCCTCTCAAGCCTCAGTATTATCTTTCAAGTGAAAGGACTTTCTGAAATAAAGGTTTCCTCTACCTCAGAAATTAAAAGAAACACAGAGCTTCCTGGTTATAAATTTCATTACACTCCTTCTCTCGGCTCAGCTGGTGCTGTTGGAATCTATGTAAGGTCTAATGTTGAAGCTAAGAAAAGGGAACAGCTTGGCATATCTGATGTTGATTTTGAAACTGTCTGGATTGAGATTTGTAATCCAAAGGCAATAATAGTGATCTGTTGCTGTGTATATAGGCATCCTGGTTCTCATTTCAATAAATTTAATGACCAATTTCGTGATAACATTGGAAACTTGGCAAAGGAAAATAAGTTAATTACAATTATGGGTGATTTCAACATTAATCTGTTGAATTATGAAAACCACACTGCTACAAATGAGTTTGTGAATATGATGTTCTCCTATCACTTGCAACCTTTGACCCTACACCCAACACATATTACTGACATTTCCTCCAGTATTATTGAAAATATTTATATAAATAATGCCACTGAAAGTAACATATGTAGTGGCAACATTAATATAAGACCATCTTCCTAAATTTGCTATCCTGTATGATATTGCCCCTGACTACAAAACCTTATCTCACTATGTATATAATTATAAAAACTTTAATGAAGACAATTTCCTTTCGGAGTATAAAAATGTTGAAAAATCCTTCTTAAATGACAATGTAAATGACGTACATGAAAAATTTGAAATTTTCCTTCTAAAACTTTACAATCTTATTGACAAACATCTTCCCAAAAAAAAAATTATGAAAGAAATTCTTAAAATTTAGAAATAGACCCTGGATTAATCAGCACTTTGAAAAAATGACCAAAATAAGAGATAATTTCAGATTTCAGTTTTCAGAGCTTCCTTCACCCTTATTTCATGGATGGGAAAATGTAGAGAATAAGAATGTAGCTATCAAATGCCTCAAACCAGCTGCTCCAGAACCATGCTTGCTTTTGTGAAATGTGGATGTAAATGAGGATGTGTCGAAGAACGACACTGTGTCTGTCTCAGAAATAAATTAGCCTGCACTAACACGTGTGCTTGCAGTGACTGTGAGAATGAATTTCTAGAGAAAGATTTCGATTGTGAAGATTCAAGTGGCAACGAAGGTGACGAAGATACAGATTAGACTGAAGGATAAAATATGGTGTACTCGAAAAAGTCTTTTGTCAGTACAGTTTAGTTATGTTTAAACAGTATTTATTGGCACATATATAGTATAAAAAATGATTCGTGAAAATTTTATAAAGAATGTTTCAAAAACACATTTTAAAACAGGATTATCGAAAAATAAATTTTTTGAGCATGTAATTTAGGGAAGATAATTTGCACGAAGTGTAACAATACTAATCTTTATTATCATAATTACCGGGCTGTTTGGACCCTTGTAATTCTTGAAAGGAAAAACATCTTCTTTTCTCGGAGGTGAAGCATTTTTTATTGCCACGGGCACTTTGTGCCCCCATCAGTACCTGCGACAAATTAAAAATGCTGTACCTACCAGGAAACAAAAATATTGCGATGGAAGCTGTTTTTTGTTTTGTTCAATATGAAAAATGGTTTTTGTCAATATGGCACCTTTGTTGGTCACGTAATTCTTTGTCCATGGGCAGTCAGGTGTAAACATGTTTAAGTGCCAATAATTCTGTACATCTACATGCTACAACAATGCTACATCATTATCTTTTTCTTGATGAGAGCTTTCGAATGATGTGTCATTTATCTATATTTACTAACGTGACATACTTATGACATCATAGCTATAAATAACAATTAATTTTCTAATTTAAAATGAATTTTTAGCTCCCTAAAGGTAGATTCTCTGTAAAACAGTTTACTTTTAGATCTGAAATGCAATTTTCATCTAAGTCTCTTTATAGTAAATCTAGTGCCGCTGTGACATCATTGGCATTTGTATGAAAACACCATATCTACCAATCTATTTACTTGTAGCACTTCTTCCTTATAAAGATGAAGGGAGAATAAAATATACAAGATAGACAACTAAAAAATTTAGGAAGATTCCCCTCCCAGTAAAGAAGAAAGATACATACACTAATAACACCAAACCAAATACCAAGATGCAAGATGATATTTTATCAGATCTTTTAGCCTGTATTGAAGTTTAAATATCCTTGGAAAAAAAGTTTGACTAATTTAATTGCTTCTTAGTTAAGATTGAAAGTTTTTAATGATGAATCGACTGTAGAACCAGCCAAATTTATAGAGTGAACACCATCCATGACAATTATCAGGCATGGGCAGAATAGGCCCCATAAAAAGCAGCCATGGAAGAACAGCTTTTCACTTTCACCTTTTCACAAAAATTATTTTTCCCAAAAGTCTTATAGATGTCCACTACAGCAAAGCATAAACGCAAGGCATAATTTTGTTCTGAAATTCGTTACAAAAAACTTCTTCATTTAAAATACACAAAGCTTCAAATGAACTCGTTGAAATACCAGAGTGCTAGGCAGTGATTGAAAATACTTAACAAAATGCTTGATAATGCTCAAATGGTTGTTTTCATGACAAAGACGTAGAAACCCTGGTAGAAAGTTTGTATTTGATAATGTAGATGCTGATAATGTGCAAAGGCACGAGATGACAGAAAAAACCAGAATAAAAACTTTAACCAGGTTGCTGCAATTTCAACTGAAAACCGTGTATGACATGAATAGGTTAAAGAAACTGCAAAAGGAATCTTAGCTGACATGCTGCTTGCCTCTCTCATAAATGTTTTTTCATGACATTATATTATTTGATACCTGGTTAAAACTAAATAGCAAAAATACAAGTAAGACATAAGATTAAGGTTACAGAAAAAATAGTAATACATCAATTTATACAAAGGATATCTAGTTGTTCAACAACAAAACTTGGTATGATTAACTAATTTGATAGTCAATCTTTATTCATACATTTGTTGTATATGCTACACAAAAAATGGAATCATTTGATAGGTGAACTTGACTTATTTAAGTAGCCATCATGACATCCATGTGGTTTGTGCAAAAGTAAACAGCAGTTTGCATTATTGTTATTCGCGAGTCTTGGATTACTTTAATGGCATTTTGGTGCCTGAAGTTATTTCTAACAGCATGTTGTGACACCAATGGAATGATAGATAAATTTGAGCAACACAACAATGCACTTTCGAATTGGCCACCTAAAATTCAAACAGTTTTATTTGTAACTACGAATAGCTTATGGTTTTGAACAGGAGTGGCGCTAGGGAATATCAATAATTGGTATTGACCCTGTGCTTATTTCAGACCAAAAACTGGATCCAAAATGCTTGCCACCAGTAGAGGCCGCCAATTTACTCTCGTACCTTGTTTTGGACACCAGTTACTACACAAGTGTGCAGTTCAAAGCATTTCGAAGTTTGTATGCTTACAATCAAATGGTCTCTGGATTTATATCAAGTGTTATATATATAAAGTACGTAGATTTATATTAAGTACGCCATTCGCAGAGGATGAATGATCCTCCGGTTCTTCTTTCGATCATAACGGAAAAAGACGGGACAATTATTTGTGCACATTGTGTAGGCTGCATGGCAGGCCTTGGGGAATGCTGCTCCCACATAGCCAGTATTCTTTTTTATTTAGACGTTTGGACCAGACTCAATGGTAAGCTTGCTTGTACACAAGTGTAATGTACATGGATCTTGCCAACATATGTCAAGGAAATATCCTATGCTCCAGTCAAGAACATAAATTTCAGCTCTTCA
>JAADKT020102219.1:0-17436 GCA_011763395.2 Chrysaora chesapeakei
TTTTAGACTACTGTTAGTTTTGTTGTTAGTTAGGTTGGTATGTATTAGCTCCAGCTTGTAGCTATTTGTAGAACCAACGGTAAATAAAGAAAGTAAAAAAAAAAAAAAAAAAACAAGCGTAGACTAGGTAAAAACTGGTGAGCCAATCGAATACGACTTTTTTACAAAATAAATCAAATGAATGAAAAGAATCGACCATATTTTAACTAAACTCAAAAATAAATAGAAACTTTTGTTAATTTTTAAATTATTATTATTAGAAAAAATGCTAGAGGAAACTTTTTAGCTTCTGACATTCTCCTTGTTTGGAGTGTTCCCTAGCGACTGGTAGCACCTGGATGTGATTGTGATTGTTCAACTTCATCATTGTTCAAGAGTGAGATACGTTGAGGTGACAAAGGCTTTTAATGAGTCCCCGATATCAGCCCATTTATATTCCTTCCTCCTTCGATTTTCCTTTATTAAACCCAAGAGTCATAGGTCGCATTGTTTGGCAAGGTGTATGTTCGTAAATTGAAGAGGTAAATCTTTTAACTACCTCATATTTTCTGTGGAATGATTCGCAACGCGATTCGCAAATATATGAGATAGGTAAACGTTACAAGGATATATGGGCCCCATTCCAAAGAAGGAGGCATTCTGGCAGAAAAAATATTACCTGATGCATTGAATTAAGATTCTTTTCAAGAACGAAGGTATACTAATAGTCTGGCATTTGAGAATGGGGCGGCTGGTGAAATTATTCATATAGGCCGAATACGAATTTGTGCTCATGCGATATGAGCCTAACTGCATGCGTTTGGGTTCCAAAGGCCAGGTACCAACCTTACATACTAATAGTTCACCAGATAAAGAAGCTTTCGACATCTCGACGTACATAAGATGAAAATTATACAATACCGAAGGGCATATAAATTACCCGATTATAGGGTCTGGGTGTATCTATTCGTAAAAGCACACGTAGGCCCTTTTGTATTGTCCAGAACGCGATTTCTAAACTTTAAAAAGCAAAAGAAATTGGTTTAAGTTTCATGAATCAGAAAAACCCCTGACCCTTACTTCGAAGTTGAGGCGTTTATTTGGCAGGGGCGTTACTACAAGAGAGGACGTTAGATTTGTTTAAGGTACGCCTGGATATGAAAATAGGTAGCTTTCCCTTATATCGATGCACTTCATTTACTATCAAAATTGTACATTACCATGTTTACATTTTTTCCACTCGTGTTCCACAATTTTTATATAAATATATAATATATTCTTTTTTATTCCTACTCGCTTGTCTTTTGACAATTTTTACTCGTATTTGACTTGTGAACTCGTGTTTGACTCGGTTTCACTCGTTTTTGACGCGTGTTCACTCGTTTTCCACTTGTGTTCACTCGTGTTCACTCGTGTTCATTCGTGTTCGACTCGTGTTCACTCGTGTTCGACTCGTGTTCACTCGTGTTCGACTTGTGTTCACTCGTGTTCATTCGTGTTCACTTGTGTTCACTCGTGTTCACTTGTGTTCACTCGTGTTTCGACTCGTGTGGCGTTTTAGACTAGATCAAAGTTTTATGCTTTTAGTCCTTGAGATATTGATTTTATAGGTGTTAAAAGTTTGAAATTCTATAAAGGATATGACCGTGAAAAATCGCTGGGGGTGACATTTTACACCCTCAATCATTTTACATGGTCAAATCCCTTAAAAAAAATTTCAAACTTCTAAACGCTATAGAATCAATATTGTAAGGACTAGAAGCGTAAAAATTTTCCTCAACACTAAAAAGAAGGTGCTGGATTTGATCTGAAGTCGATATTTCTCTATGACGTAATTTTCATTTTTTTTTATAAAACGAGGCTTTTAGTTGAAATGGTCTATTACAGAGACAGCCAAGGGGCACTTACACTGCACTTGGTTCATAATGAAAAATTTCAGGAATTATATTTTGGCGTACTTTACTAAGGGATGCAAAACTAGGATAGGCAGAATCGTTATACGTTTTTGGAACTTAAGTGCAGGTTATCAAGGAAAATGGAAAATAAAAGTTGCTATGTAGCTGATTCACGAGTAGCTGATTTTAATTTTATGTTCCTACGCATTATTGCTCTAGCATACTCTTATTTTTTAAGAACAGCCTTAGCGATGCTTTAAAAGGAAGGATAAAATTCATTCATTGTTATTTTTTTTTCTGTAGTGGAGATATAAAAAATGTTTGTTTCCCAATAATTGTTGTAAAATCGCAATAGGTTTTTATGTTTGATAAATTGAACGACTGAGTGGCTGATCCAGAGCAACTGTTTACTGTGTAGCTCAGATGACCACATGGTCGTAGTTGAATCTTCTCTGTAAATGTCACACCACGGGAGGCTGAAAGTCAGGCCAAAGACATCCTAGTTTGGCTTGTTTGCAGTAATCATTGTAGCAACATGGAGATAAGCGATGATGATGAGAAAAGTCTATGAATCGTTTAAGTTCACAATTAATATTAGCTTGTCAGACTAATTGGACAAATGAACAAACAAGGACCCTCACACTTGAGCTAGCCTTTCATAAAACAAATAAACGAATAACATTTTGTTGGGTTTTTTTTTTTTACTTTCAATATGACAAGTATTTCTACATCTTGATCCGCCATCTCTAAAATTGTTCATGTAACATTAAATTTTGGGAATATATTATTAACAGCACCAATACAAGAAAGGGGTGTATTTGCTAGTTGATTACTGAGATGTTGTGCCTATTTCAAATGGCTTGCATACCAACCGCTATAACATATCTATTAGCATTATCGTTATGTTGTAGATAAGATAGTCTACTTTTTATGTATCAAAATCTGCCACAAACGAGCTACACCCGTTTTTGAATACACTTATTTTTCTTTAAATTGCTTATGAAACAGTTTAATTTCTACAGTTTTGGAAAATTATTCTCAGAAAATTTGACTGAGTCTTGTGCACTTAGGAGCATAGTTTGATTTCGCCATTGGTTGCCTTTTCAATGAATTAGATTATTAATCAGTGTATCTTCACCGTTTGCGAATAACTGTAGTACATTGATTTAAAAAAGGAATATTTATTTCTTTTAGCGCACAGTCTTCAGAAATTGAGAGAGATTAACCTTGAGATTCAAAGGCTGCGATGTCTGACACAAATCGACGAACATCAGGTAAAAGCTCTTATAGTGTAAATGCGCATCTATTTTAATGCTCTGCATACATTTTTGAAATTGAAATCACACCATTTTTGTCTATGGTTTTTTTGCCTTTCTATAAAACGATTTCCCAAGAAAGTAAAATTGAGAAACAGTTAATTGGAAAAGTTTCAGGTTTAACTAATATCAGTGATCTCATCGTGAACTAGTGAAAGCACAACGGTGTTTTTAACTTAGAAAAGTGAATCCTTCATTTTCGTTAAAAACCGTAGTATATAAGTTCCGTTCCCGAAAACATGTGATGTAGAGTAGAATTTTCACGATTTTTGGTATCGTTGTAAGCATCATTTTATACCCAAAGAGGTCTTGTTTGCTGCAGGCTGATCCGAACAATTGCTTATTACTCACTGACATTCGATGAAGGTTCAAGTTAACCGTTAAATTGTTGCTGAGTGCTTATTGGAAAAAAATTGCGGATTAGAAGCAGGCAGTTTTAATGCCATTTTGTCATTTTTAAAATTTGGTGACCAATCAAATCCTTTTTTTGTCTTTATAACCCCCCCCCCCAGATGGCGCAGGACCCCATTATCGGAACTAATACTGTGACTCAACGTTATTAGACATGATAATCACGGCTAAAGTATCATGGCACGCCTTTGATATTTATTTGGGCAACGTTTTTGGGGAGATCCGTCTCAAGTAACTGGGGTATGAGAAATGTGGTTTCTGTCTGAGGAAACGTTGCCCAAATTTCGCCCGTCGCTTAAATAAATATCAAAAGGCTTGTCACCGTAAGCGGCAATCGTCATGTCTGATACTATGTTAAAAGCAGCCTTGATAAGCTCGAAAATATTTGCTATGACTCAACTTTGTTATAAAGAGAAACGACAATGAAATTGGGATTAAGAATTCCTTTTTACATGTTATTGGTCCACAGCAGTTTACACCAGTATCATACTTTTCCGGCATCGGTCTTTTAGCATTCCGTCCCAAGATAGTCGTGTGATATCGAGTGGTGCCTTACATTAAAATAATGCAGAAAAGTCATTAAATAAGCAAAACAAATGCCAAACAATTTCTACAAAGTCGATGAAACAAATTTTAGCCAAAACGTGATATGGAAATAGCAATGATTCTGTCTGCAAAAATACATATAAGGCAAAATGAAACGATGCCATTTTGAATACGTACTGGTGTTCGGCTATCCACATAGGTTTTCACAAAAAAGATCTCACACGTGCTGTGCGTCATAACATACCGATAATTCATACCGATATGGTATGACCATTCTGTAAATGGGGTCCGAATTCGGTGATGAAAACAAGAAAAATCTTAAGAAAATTAAATTTCTTTTTACATGAATATTTAGTGCTGTGATTTGCACTGTTAGTAACATGTGGTTCAGGAATAAAAGTCGTTAAATATTGTTAAGACAACTAGCAGTATTTATTTCAACTTTACCTTCGAATGCTGGTAATATGGTATAAGCAGAAAAACATGTTCAACTGCGGTGATGACATGCTTGAAGAAATTATACAGTTAGTTGTTTTGCTTCAGCTTAGTCTATCATTTTATGAATGCTTAATGTTTATAATCGTATGAAATCCGATGTTGCCTTAATATGTTTTTGAGAAATTAAAAGCATTCCTTTCATGTATTTCAGACTGATGTTCTTTTGAATGATAGAAGAGCGAGGAGCTTTTCTTGTCCAGATTCTTTCAATGACGCAAAGCAACGAGACAAAAGTAAGTGACAGTTGGAGACGTAAAAGGGTAACCAGAGGCTTAATTGTTGACCATAGATTGATCAAAACGATTCCGTCAATTAAGAATCTGGTGAACATTATCCTTTTATGGCCATGTTTATCGTGCCTTTATGAGCAAAGCACAGCGCAAACAATATATGTCAAATTTGAAATCCCTGCCTTATGACCATGGGAAGCAAAAATCCAGCGCAGCCATCTTTCTTAAACAGAGCAAATTTTCAGGAGTGATCTGTTGACGAATGGTCCTTCGTTATTGACGAAGTTGTACATGTGACTTTTTTAGAAAACTCAAATTATTAAATCACCAGAGTCGGTGATGTCTTTACCCTTCTTTTGTTTAAGCATCAAGATAATCTGCAGCAACTGGACAATGGTGGGCTCATTTTTAACAAGAAGCAATAAATTTGCCTAAAACTTTAATCTTTTTCAATATTCAGAGTTGTATTATGAAAGCTTCTCCAAAAGCCGCTTTCATATCAATTTTGAAAGATTTCGTAATGAAGAAAGAAACGAGGGATGGATTATAATACGTGTTTTGCCGAAATAAGTTTTCGGATAAATCGAAAAAACAAATGTTAAAAAATAAGGAATTTCTTGCACTGTGAAACTTTTTTGAACATGTTTTGAGATTCTTTGTGACATGCTATTGAGTAGTGAAGTAAAGTTGCGTTTGATTTTTTATCTGTAGATTTACGCTGCAGTTTTTCACTCACGTCATGTGATGAAGAAAATTTGGACTCTTCTGTGAGGCAAGATGACACCTGCAATAATGCAGAGGAAATCGCGAGGAAACTGTCTGAGAAAGAGAAGGATAAAGAGATGAATAAAGGAGTTGCTTTTACTGCAAGTGATCCTAGCGCAGTTGTAAGAGCGTATCCTGATGATTTTGCAAATGAAAGGGACAATGACCAGATTGTTATATGTGCTTCGTCAGAAATGCATTTAGAAGAGAGCATAATGTCTTCAGAGTTAAACGGATCAATACAAGTGGACGAAAGTAATCCATGCTTGTCAGAAACTGAAGAGAAAAAGGAGAGCATGATAAATTATGTGGCTGATGCTTCTGCTTGTGAAAACGAGAGTGGAGTTTATAATGCTGATAAAACGCCAGAAAGAGTCTTGAGTGACGATAAATCGGCGGAACCAGTTGTTACTACAGAGGAAAGAAGGGAGACTGACATAGTAACTGAAAGAGAAACAGGCGTATGCGATGAAAGGCATGGGCTTGAAATAAATGCTGTTGAAAAAACCTCTGATGAAATCATCAATGTAAATAACAATAATAATGATAACGAATTTCTTGATACCAGGAGAGAGTTTAAACAAGAAGTTGCCGCTGGACAAGAGGCTGAGAATGATACAGATGAAGTTCTGGAGGAAAATTCCATAGAAGCCGACTATCGATTCGACTCTATTACAGATGAGAGTGTTTTAACGGACAGCAAACAGAAGTCTACCAGTGCTGAAATTACAATCATAGAAGACAGTGTTGATGAAACAAAAGAAATACTTGATGATGCTGCTGTAAAGGTAATAGTAGCAGAAAGCAACGAGGAAATCGATGAAAGAACTGCTGTCGAGAAGATGAGAGATGACACAGATGAAGGCCAAAGCGCCTCCCTTTTGGAAAAAGAATTTTCTGTTGAGTCTCGACCTGTAGAAGGCACACATTGCAAAGAAGAATCAAGGGCTCTTTTTGAAGTTGGAAATGAAAAAACCTTATTGAGAGATAAAAATTCTACAATCGAAGAATCAAAAGGAGTTACTTCTACAGAGCTGACTGAGGACACTGTGACAGCTACTGATTTAAGTGACACATTAGATTTAAATGACATCCAAATCGAAGATACGACAAGTAAGCAACAAGATGCAGCACCGGTTCTTGACATTAAAAACCAAACTTTGGCTAATCAGGAAGGGGCCAATGTCAAAGAAGGCACAATTGCAGCGGATAACAAAGAATGTAGTGCTGCAGAAGATACATCAACGCAAGAAAGTTCTGAAGAGACTGTGGTGGATAAAGATATGTGTAATGCAATGGAGGGTAATTCTGAAAGCGTATCTATGCAAAGTTATGATCAGCAAGACTTTTCTGGAAGACCAAATAGCAATATAGTGCCAGAGGCTAGGCCATTGGCAGCTGTAACCGAAGAAACAGAAGAGGAACTGCTTGAACTGGATGACAAGGTTGATGGAGATTTTCAAAAATATGGTAAGAGTCATTCATTAGAAGAGATAAAAAAGATCAAACAACTTGAACAGCGAATGCATAGGTCTGCAGAGCAGGTTTATATTCCCAGAGAAGTTGCTGTTCTGCGACGAGGAATACTCAAAAAGGAAAGACCTTTATCAGATAATTATGAAAACATCAAAATGATCGAAAGGGAATACCAGTTAAACAGACTAAGTAGACATTCTGAAAGTGAGGAGAGTTTAAGCAGCCTTGATAAACGAAAGAGCAAAAGTTTGGATGCACTTTCAATGGATGAAGACAGTCCCAAATCACCATCATTGACTTCAAGTCAGTTAAGTATTCATGGAAGCACCGAATCATTGCCTTCTATAGATGTTATTGATAGCAGAGGAATGCTACTGTATCGAAGTCAGAGTGTTGGCGCATCTGCAGCACGTCAAAGAGCATCGTTAAATGATATCTGTTTATCTGTTAGAGATGAAAACGAAGAACCCGTGCGATTAAATAAAAAACGAAGATCACGATTCAGCTTTAAAAGAAAATCAAAATCAACAACTGCGCTTGACAAGAAAGATTCAGAATTAACTGATGAAGGTATGTACACATGATTTAATGCCAGATTAACAATATTATTTTTCATGTTACATAAAGATTACAACTCCACTTTTCATGTTACGTATATGAGGCAAAAAGTGAAATATTGAATATTAATGTAGTTTGGCGGTTGGGTTTTTAAATGCAGGAACCCTAGACAGAAAACTTCTTTGACATTTGCAAGAAATTTAGGAGTATTAGGTATACAAAAGCGCCACAACTGTCTTTTCTCAAAATTTCAGTTTTTGTTCGTGCATCTTCTCTAAATCGCCGTTTCTCCATAATCACAATCTGCGTCAGGAAAGCTACAACTAAGTTATCTACGCTACGAAATAGGCATAAGATCTTTGGTAATCGGTAATCGTGCCTTCTTTTGACAACATTGCATTTGTTGCGAATGTGTATTAACAACTGTCTCATATTTGCCCTGTCTCATAATTCAGCACTGCTGCCATTTCGTTGCTGAATTCGTTTATCAGTCTGTTTATCATTCCAGTTAACTTGTTCTTTTATTAAATACTCACGCATGGCACGAAGTTAACTCCAAAATTATTGAGATACTTATGCGTTAACTAGATGCGGTTACAACTTTTCATTAGGCCCGTTTTCAAGCCCATGTACAAAATTTTGATGGCTAGGAACCACATTTTTATAATGCAAAGCAACTTTTACTGGTGAGCTCATTCATGGCTTCTTCAAATCCATTATAATAACATTCTTGGTTCTTTAACACGGATATTCATTCACAATATCATAGAGGAAGAGGTAGCAAATCGGTATAAAAGGCCAGGCCAGAAGACAAACTAGGAACGTACTTTCCTTCCGAAATGTTCTTTCTTTCCTTTGCTTGCGGTGTCTGGTAACGGGTTCTTGTCCAAGCTCCTGGGCATCGATCGCTTCATGGGCTCAATGCATAAGGAACCTGTGTGTTGGAGTGGTTGAAAAACAAGTTAAGGTTGAATTTCAAGAGCTCTTTGATGATTGTTAGTCAAAATGTCCTCTATGTAGATAAACGAGGCGGGTATCTTTTTATAGAGAAAGCTAGCAGGGATGATTTGTGCATCGTTTCTTGTTAAATTCACAGTTATTAGCTTTAGATTGCACTGAACATTCCCCTTCTTCGAGTTTTTTCTTTCCTGCACTTTTGAACCAAAATGGTTTGTCTGGCACAAATTTGGAACCCGATAGGACTCTAATTTCCGGACGTCTTAACAGAGAGGATAATTGAAATTAACTGATACTGACCCATTCTTCAATTCCACTTTTGAGCTTCGAATATTGCAATAATTTTGACTAACTTAGTAGAGGCCCACGTGGACCAACTTATTAGTAAAATTTGTCTGAACTACTTCGTATATCTTTAAAACCTTCATGTTTTGATATATTTGGACATACGGCTCGAAATGTCTGATTATATTTTCTGTAATTTTGACTTTGTAGACCGACGCAGAACTATCATTGGAGGAGTGAGTACAGAAAAACTTCTCATGGCAAGAAAATCCAGTGAGCTTGAAACGTTAGTCGTTGATTTATTACTTATACACGTTATTTTCATATAAAGCTGGCAGTGGTCGGAATCCGTAAGAGAAAGCTATGAAGAATGCTACACGAAGTACATGTGACCTACTTCAGAGGGTCTAAAACGCCATTATAGGATCTGGAGAAGGACGAATGATGCAAATGCTTTTAGAAGGATATTTGGAGAGTCTAACTGAGACGCAAATAATATTTAATCGATATTATTCCTTTCAATGAAGTGTATAACTTATTTACTCGTTTCATTTTACTGTATTTATGATGAATCTTGGATGAGTAAGAGCTCTGTGTTCTTCTGTTAGATTGTCATTTGAAATAAGCACAGTCTCTAGAACCTTGACAATTTCACAAGAATACTATTGGTTAAATACAAGTTGTGTTGAGGTTTTAGAATGTTTCACCGTGTTGAGTTTTGAGCCACTGCCTGTCATCGTTGTTCCAAGAATTAACGTGATAAGAGCAGACCATCAAGACTACACGCGTAACACCTAAATAAAGATAAGTTTGTAATATTTAATTGTTATTGTCTTTAATTATTTACATATTTCATGTTTACAGAAATGGAAGACGTGTCCATCCAGAGAAAAATCGATATAACAACAGGGATTCTGGGATTGATTCCACATGTGACCTTCATTTGGATGACATCATAATGTAAGACTAATGTTTAGTTACCAAATGCAGAAAATCTATTATCAAATAATTATTTTTCAGACGGGCAAGTCTGAAAAATAATTAGACGGACGAGCACAACGTATTCTCAAACGAATCAGCAGCAACTGTTTTTTTCCCCGTGTCTCATCAGTTGAAGTTTAACACATGCAGAAAGACACATCAGAATGTTCCTTATTTAACAGTCGAAGCTCTAAAATAACATCCTTTTTGGTATTTAAAAACGAAATTTAGCAAATTTACTTGTCGAAGCATGTTTAGTTTCCCTTTTTTATTACTTTGGGGATGCTCAGCACCTCTTCTTAAGCCAACCTTTCGAAATTTCGAGCAATTTTTTTGAGGATATGTACTTAAACAATTGTGCGTATTTACAGCTTTTGATTGGAATAAATCTTTACGTTCATAATTAAAGGTAGAGAGAAGAGTTTTGATAACATTTCAGCAAAAACGATAAATTCAAAGTTATTAGTGGTGGAGGATGGTGGAGGTGAAATGGTGTTTTAGCGCCAGTCGCTAGGATTTCAGTAGTAGGCTAACTAATCGAGACCTCGACCCTGGCTGTGACGCTACCGTGGCTGGGCTCGAACCTGACCACACTAAGCTTCTGAAACCACGAGTCAGTTGGATTACACCACGACGCCACAGCACCTTCAGTGGATATACTAGTGGATATACTCATGGGCTTGTGATGCTTTGTGGATCACTTTGCACTTTGGGCATCCCCCGCAGTGGTTGTCTATCGATGGAGTCGTTAAATTATCAAACTTTGTAAATAATCAATCGCTGTCACAGGCTAAAGGAAGTCGCGTGCAAAACTCAGATAAAGCGACTAACCTTTTTACAATTGAAGCTCGGATGTACGTCCAGAGTTCGTCTTACTTCTTATAATGTTAAAATTATAATTCTGTTATGTATCATCTGATTGTATGCTTTTGCTTTAACATAATGATAAGTATCCATCCTTTAGTCTTGTCTTCGTTATTTTCGTTTATTCTATCGATTGTATCAACAAGAAATATGCTGCATTCTTCTATTCTTCTGTATCATAGCTCGACAACAGGATCTAGAAAAGAGAACAATCAGACAGCACCTGATGCTTCGTCGAACTTCTTGTAAGTTTTCCATATATATGTTATACTGTTTTCCCCATTAAAATGTCTTTGCCCATAGAGCTATTTGAAGTTTGTTTCCAACTATTTGCATCATATTTCCTGGAATATTACTTGTGCATTGGTGTATGGTTCATGTGCATTGAAATGTACGTCGTATTTTCCCATTTTATATTGCAATATATTTTCATTAAAAAATAGAATCTTTACCTTATAATATTAATTCTAATTGCCACGTTCCACTACAGGTCGCCTTGTTCTAGACTTATTAAATGATTCGAATTTAGCTGTATTGAGTTGATTTGCAGGACACGCAAAGTAATACTACAGTTTTAGTGCTCTCCTGAGGATGTTTAGTTGTTTTACAGGTTAATCGACCCTTCATGAGCGCGAATCGAACATTTTTTCGACGCTTTGTTTTTTTTTTTCAAAAATTCGTCAGGAATATCATTAACATTTCTCCATCTTTATACTGCATTTTCGCTTCACAGACATGTACAGAAGGATAGAAATCGCACATCAAGTGAAATCAGTGGAGACAGGTATATATAAAACGTGTTTTATAATTCTTTGCACGTGTGGCGTATTTCGGTACAACACGTGTCGTTGTAATAACTATATCGATTATTTATCCACTCAGAGTACGAATGATAAAAATCTTAAATATCACAAGGAATATATTTTGTGCCACTTTATTATCTAGTTTCCTCTCTCTCTCACTCGCGGTCCACTCTCAACAACATGGTTTTATCCGTAACAGTGTCAAATTGCAAATATTATATAAATTACGGAAGTGATAGGAGCCCTCACACACACAATACGAGGCTTGGGATTATCCCAGAGAAGAACTTTAGCATATGCTTACATTCCTTTGTTTCTCAAGTTAAAAAAAATTTCCCAAGCTGAAAAAGCCTGTTACTACGAGAAAATATGTTTTGAAAAACGCTTGCTATCAGTGTAGCTTGAAATTCGTTAAAAAATTCAAAATATGCCGAGTGTCTACGGTGGGTGCGATGTTCATTCGTCAAAGGACAATGAGAGTTCGGTAGAATGATTCGAGGTATTTGTCGGGATTTCATGGAATGCCACAATATATTTCCAGAGAATGATTTGCTTCTAGAGATAACAAACAAAATTGTCATCATCATTATCATCACCGTCATTATAATCATCATCACTCTTATCATATATCTTAATTTTGTCCCGTATCTCAACTGTGCACTTGATTTAATTGATCAGTGTGAATGTCCTCAATCATATGCATCTCAATTGTACTATCTTGTTGAGATTTTAGTGAACTATCTAAATTTATCCACGGATGGCACCACGCGCGCTCTTATGAAAGGATAATCGGGCTTTTTTGCACCACATAGCAAGGGTATAATTAGACAGCAAGGGACTTTCGCGCCAAAACGTAGCACGGTCTTTCAAGCCTCTCTAATGAAAACGATACATAGCACAATTTTTTCATCAACACACTTCACGTGAAATACCTGGTCAGAAGGTATAATATTGTTTTCCCAAGTTGAAAAGCTCCTCATGGGCATATGTGCACAGTCGTACAGCCTAAGAGCACCAGCTATGGAAAGCTTTCTCTTTATCATGAAAGATGATTTTCACCTTGTCACAAAAAATTGTGTTTTTGAATCACAATGAAGTTTTATGACTCATAAAATAATTAAAATTGCATTGTGTTATTTCTAGCCGAGATACTGAGGATGAAGTCGATGCTGATACTGATGAAGGAACAAGTTCTGAAATTGCGGAAAGGGTATGTAATGTGTATCAGCTATATTGGCCTATGTCTACGTTAATTCCTATTGGTATCCCATATTTAGTGCAGAATTCACTACGCCGTTCCACCACCAGTCTCCACTGGCAGCTACCCTAATTCAGCAAGTTCACAGAGACGTGCTAACATCATTGAGAAAAAGGCGTATGTTCTTAAAAACATTGTTTCATTTAAATGGACTGTAAACAGAGATCAAATCCAGTCATTTATAGGAACCATTTTGAAACAAATGTTTTCATAGGTTTAGATTAGCCTTGAAATTTTTAATAATCGAAAATTTCTGAGGAGTGAGGACATTATTTCGAACTGTTTTTCGAACTGTAAGAAGATCGAAAATTTCTCTGCTGATAAAACGTAAGGTCCGCAAAAAGTGTCCTGTTTGCCAGAAAATGCCTTGGATTAGTAATGTCCCATTGTGATTCAAAAATCAAATAAAAATCTGGTATTAATTAGTGTTTTCCTCCAAAATCAAATAAAAATCTGGTATTACCTGGTGTTTTCCTCCAGCCAACCCTCTGGATTGATTATACGCGGAATGTTTAATCGTCCTTATCAATCCTGCCTTTGCCAAATTTTTTCGTCTGTTTCTGACGTTGACTTTGCCCTTCCCCCATTTATAGTGTGGAAATGGGAAAGTTCGCTTAACTCGCTCTAAAATACAGTTTCAAATATATCATGCATTGTATACAGATTTGCGTTGTAGGTGAAGGACTCCATTGCTGCAACCTATTGCACTATCAGTAGCTCAAAGACGGTTACAGTGCAGTTGGGGGGGGGGGGCATTTGCCCCAGGGCCTAATTGACGGTGTGGCCAAAACATATTTAAACAAATTCTTTCTTGAAAACGTTTTGAGAACGAAAAAGCATTTATAATGTGCAAACCTGCATATCTTAATTTGTCCCTGGAGGGATTCCTGCTACATCAAGGGCCGCTAAATATAGGGCTTAAGAATAATCGCCGACATGTTACGTTCTACCTTTGTGCTGTGGACGTGTGTTGGACGTGTGTTGGAATGTCTTGACGCTATAATTTCACGATTAAGAGTAAAAATATTGCTTAACTTAAGTTGGTCATGCAAAATTCTGATTGGCTACACTTTTGTGCTAATTGACAATGATTAACTTCATGAAAATGTTATAACTACCATTGTTGAATAAACATTAAAAGAAATGGATGCAGAATGATATCAGCAAGAATTGATTGCAAGCCTATATGCCAACCAATGTACTTGATATTTAAACATTTTTCTTTGACACAGGTCCGCAAAAGTTCGATTTGTGCTGAAGAGAAAAAGAAAGAAAAGAAATTTGGCATTCTTCGAAGTAAACCAAAAAAGGTGATTCGTTGTATAACACGTTTTGCCCATTAATTTTAATGCAAAATGTTTCGTTGTAAGCTGGCTCTAAACGAGACTCAATTTATGCTTTTTTAGTTAAACATGTGGTATGTGTATCAATGGTATAGAAGCAATGATACAACATCCGTGTTTAACTTGGAATAACGGGCATATTATGTCTTTTGACCTTTATCCTGCACTGCTAGATGATATGTCCGAGAGAAACGCTATAGGAACTCGTAAGATGCTTTCTGTCGCGTTCACGTCTTGCTTGTTTTAAAAGGCATTGCTTCTATTACATCTAAAAATCGTTAAATTGGCCGGAGGCTTATAGAACATATAATTTGTATGTTTCTCGGAGTTCCTTAGGCTCCTTTCTGAGTCGGGCGAAAGCGGCGTTTAAAACAATGACCAATTTATTATCTCAAATTGCGAATTCTTTTGCACGAGAAATTACGATTCAGTTTTCTTGATATATTTCTTTGAGTTGGATTCTATTTCGAGAATATCATTCTCCTGTATTCTCAAATGTTTTCTTGATTAAAATCGCCGAAAAATAACCTATACGCGCCATTAATATTTCGCAGTTTGCCTTAAAGTGGTCATGAACGACTTTAATTTTGATACGCCTGTTGTTGTACGAATTCAAGTTTTAGAAGGTTTGCATCGAACACCCCCAACCAAAAAATTGCGAAATTGCGAATTTTCATTTTTGAAGCTCAAGCAAAAATGCGAAAGAAACCAGTAGGTAGCTTGTGCACGTTTGTGGGTAGTGTAACAGCTGTTAGCCTCTTGTATTTGCATGTTTCAGCAGTTTTTTGTGTGTTAAAATGATGTATTGGTTCTCCAACCAACAAAATGAGCAAGGCTGCATGCAGTTGAAATCAAGATCATCATGGCTACCTTCTTGTCTAACTTGTTTTAAATTGTCTGCTTTTTAAATAAACTATCTTTTTAAGACTTACGACTTTCCGAAGCCAAAATAAGTAATCACTGAAATGAATACATTTTTAACAAAACCGTCTTGCATTTGAAAATGCACGTCGTACCTTAATATACGCATTCGTTCTATATTGAGGTGATTTCGATCGCTTTACGCGACAGTTCTGCTTCGTTTCGTGAGCACTAGCGCCGTTACAACTAATTAAATACGTTTGCCCTCTAGTAATTGATCGATTACCCATATTGTTTCTAGGATAAAAAGCAAAGCAAAGACAAAGAAGCAATTGAAGCTAAGGTAAGTCTGAGACTCTTTTTATTAACATCAATCCCCTGTAGAACACAAAATTATGCATTACACGTTTGCATCAACATACAACTTTTGTCAGAAAAGTAGTCTGGATTTTTAGCTGCTTTTATTTATCTAGCGTTCACATTTCAGATTTTCCAACCACTTAGACCAACTTAAAATTATGTTCAATAAAATACATTTTTTAATGCAGAAAAAAGACTATTATAATTTGAGAAATTGTCCTCGACGGCAGCTCTTAATGACCTTGTTTTTGTCTTTTTCGGGACCAAATTGACGTGGGAGACAACCCTGGGACCCTGTGACTAACTCAGAAACACTCAAATCTCACCCAGCGAAACCTCAGAAAAGCGGATGCGTTTGTTTAAATGAGTAGTACCAAATTTTACGAGTATTTTCTCGAATAGAAGCCACCGAAGATAAAAGCCCCCCCCCCCCCCTCTGAATGGCATCACTGATCTAAGAAAACTCGTTTTCGATCTAAGAAAAACTCGTATTTCTAGAGTTATTTATCAATAAGTTAATGGCTGTGCTTCCTTCTTTGAAACCATTTTGATGCTTTTACCAAGAAAGCCCTCATATTTGCATCTCATCTCGTACACATTTATAATGAAAAAAATGAAACTTTTAGATCAACACGCAACGTGTTTTACGTTGATTATTGTGCCCCTGAGTTTCATGGTCTTACCACAATTTAATTATAATGCCATTACCTAGTTAATAAAGAACTCTTTTCGTTACAGCTTGCAAAGAAAAGTCACAAAGGTGTGTATTGTTTATAATATAGTGTAATGAAGAATGAAACAATTCATAGTGCCCGGGGTTTCAAAACATAACGCAATTTAGCAGTTTTCATAGGTATCTGTGTTCGAGTACAAAAGCTTTCTGATACACGTATTGTTTTTAGAGTCTCGCACTCTCGGATGGCTAAAAAATTAAGAAGCTCATAAAACTTTGAAAATTCGCGAAAAAAATGTACATTCAAGTTTTTAAGTAACTCTGAACTACTGTCTCTAATTTCGCACGTTGGTTTTCTAATTGAGTACTTTTATAACACCCAGACAAAAATGAAGTAAATTTGCAAACATTTTTTTCTTTGAACGTTGCTAACATCTATAAGACTCATGATGATTCCAAGCATATCCTGGATTTCCTGGGAACATTCTTCCTTTTGTAAAGCCTGATGTTAGGATACAGTCATTAGGAATATAAGTGAAATTAGCGGAGAATTCACTTTAAATCTCTAATATTATAATTAATATTAATAGAAATACTTACATACATAACAGAGTTTTTAAAAGTCCCAGCTCATGTTTTCTCTTGGCAATTTTTAAGCTAAGCACTGAATTTTCATTAAGACGTGCATGCGTTGACTTCATTACTTTGGCCATTCTTAACTCTCCCTGAAGCGAAATCGAAAATATGCAGCCTGAAGAATTTCGAATTCATTAAACTATATCAAGATTAGAACAAGGATGCACGGCCATAATCCTTCAGATGATAGTGGTTACGGTGGTGGTGGTGATACTTAGTACGAGAAAAGATTAGCAAAACGCTACACGAAACTTACGTCGAAATATTTGAGAAATCTTGGAATTCTCATTTTGTTTTTTTGGCGGAGAATAATAGGCCACCCAGCTTGATGATGTATGCTGGTGTATATTGGTGTATCTTGGTGTTTGATATGGTTTTGCCATCCCATTTCATACCAAAATGTTCAGTCGCACAAAAATGTATGATCGTTTATGTTCATCGTTTGCCCGGGGCTTAAATGGGTAGCTATTGTATTCTATTGTATTGGTAGCCTTCAAATTGTATTATTGTCTACATCCCTCTTTCTTTGTAGATTTAACTATAATTTTGCCGTTGGGTTCAATTTATTGGCTCCGTTTTTGAATCTTTGCTATACGATATACACTCTTTTTTTATAAGAATACTATAAATTTTGTCCAGCCTCAATATTCTTAAAAAATGTTCCTTTTGAGCCTGAATATATTCTTAAAGAATTCTTATTTTTCAAATCTGATATGCGGTTTTAGGGGAACATAGTTAAAA
>JAADKT020103330.1:0-17416 GCA_011763395.2 Chrysaora chesapeakei
AGCGAAACCGGTTCCAGGGTCAAATGGGGCAGCGCAGTGTTCACGTAGAGGTCCTATTTACCCTGGGTACGAGGTTGGACTTACTCACTGATTAGGCTGCCGAATATTTGAAGTAACAATAATAAATCAAATAATGAATAAAGTAATAAAGTAAATTGCGCGTGTCGAAAACAATGGTAAGAAAAAACGAATTACAATCAACTCAGTCAAGACAAGGGATCACCAAAATTTTTAGGGAAAGAGAAAGACTTCAAATTATTTTTTAATCAAAAACCAGCTTCCTGGGCCTCCTGTGGGTTGAGTTCGGAGAGAAATATCTGAAAAGAATGGAATTCGGAAATTTTTTTCTTCTATAATCATTTGCGAAAGCGAGGCCAACTGTGGCTATGCTACAATCAGATGTTGTTATGTAACTTAGTATCAACCTTTATACCGTTTCTCTCACTCAAATTCACATATTCTCGAAATTTTACACAATTTTGAATGGAAGCTGTGTTATTTGTTTGCTTAGTTTATTTCTCCTTCCTTCATCAAGTAAGTCCTGACATCTGACGAAGTATGCATTTTAAAAGCCCGCCATGCATTTAGCCTGCATGCTAATGTTATGAATATCAAATGGCAGCTGCTTTTTTTGGCAGTCTGGGAAAAACCGGGTTTTATCTGATTTTGAGACTTTCGCTTGCTATACTTGTTAGGAAGGTCCTATTATATTAACGTTCCAATGACAGAAAAGATTGACAGCGAAGATATATCTGAGAATGCTGGCCATGTTCAACAGCAGAAGATTTCAAATGGTCCATGATTCCAAATGAAACTGTGTCAGAGATATTGCCTATACCTACTTAATTGAAACTGTGTCAGAGATATTGCCTATACCTACTTATACCTACCTAGCTCTAGGAAATACTAGAAAGTATCTTCCAATAGAAGAGCCCAAAAAATAGGACAAATATCTCTCGGAAGTCTACCCAAAAATGCCGAAGAAGATTGGGGCATACAAAGAATTTTCAGAATTTTGTCTCAGAGCTTTCGGAGTCTTGAAAGAAGGGTATCAAAAGAATACGCATTTCAACTCTACCAACTCTACCGTCTTCAAAACATACCCCATAGAATGCGCCCTAAAAATAATTCAACCAGTAAATTTGTTACATTTCGTTTAAAATACCAGAAAGAAAGTTATCCAAAGGCGGACGCCAACCGTGCCAACATCGTTAGCCAACATACTCGAAGAAAATAGGCCAACATATTGGTACGGTTCGCCATACCATCACGACATGTGCTATATTTTTGGTTGCTGACGTTATCTACAAATAAGCTTTTGCAAACATGGCCTAAAATGAAGCAGCTGTTTATCTACTGCTTGCTCTGTTAGTTGATGACGAAGTAGTAAAAGCTGGTGGTCCAACTCAAACCCCCAGCTTAAATCTATTTCTCATTTTAAGGTCTCTGAACAAATGAATTGCCAATCTGTAGATTTCCTGCTGGACCATATAAGAAATTCTGTCGATCCCATATTGAATTAAATAGCTTTCGAATAGGAAAACAGGAAAATATTCTGATAGATTGATTAATTTATTTTTAAGTTAAAACAACGTTTTTGGGGATTTAGGTCGATATATGAGGAACATTTTGATATGCGTGGAGCAACGTTACAAACAGTTAATTGTGTAGTCACAGCAAGTAAAACACAGGACACAGTTATCACGATGCGATGAGCGAATAAAATTTCTCAAATAATTTTTCAGTCTAAATTCACAATCCTGGGCCTCTTGTGGGTTCTATTCTTGAGAATCAATCCCGATTTACAAAATCCTCCCGAGACGCCGGAGGCAGAGATACGACAACGATAAAAATTGTCATGGCAACATCTCATGACGTTGAAGATGCCTGTGCGCAAAAGTTTCCAGCGTCAGTGGACAATTCAAAGGAATATTTTAATCAACAACCGATTTGTCATGCATCATTAAAGTCTTTGAAATTCTTAGCGTTGATTGGCCGATTTGTCACTCCTCTACGTCACGCAAAGAACTACCCAAACACCCGGCGAAAGCGTTTTAAAGATTTTCATCTGCTTCACAGCAGAAATCAAATAACGACCGAAATTGAAAATGTTGTGCGAAAATGTTGGTGAGACATAGCAAACCGTAGCAACAGATCAATTTTGCTCAAGTCGATAAAAATTTTGGCCAACGGCGCTGAAATGTTAAAAAATGTTTGTCATTTCGTTAAAAACATGTTTTTTGTATGGACAATTTCCGTAGCGAACCGTGCCAACATGTTGACTAACAATTGTTGCCGGTGATGTTGGCAGGAGTTTGGAACTCCCACGGTAGTACTCGGTGATGATTGGTGGGGGGGGGGGGGTCATGAAAAATATGTGCAAACATTACCTGATACCACAATCCGACTCTTAAGATATTCGAGGATTCCTTTTGTGCCTTTCTAAAATCAGAAAGTAACAGTAAAAAGGACGCTAGAGCATCTGTACGATGAACTTCAACAATGCATCAGAAGAACCTATGCGCAAATAGTTCATGCAGATGGCATGTTATATAGCTAATAAGTAAAAAAAAAGATTTACTGTCATAATATCCCGTCTTATCCCTTTGAGTGGATTTCCATCAAGCGACAAAGATTTGATCGACTCCATATTCCCCATGGCAGCAGGAAGCCTACAAAGGTAGCCATGTTATTTAGAAAAGACGACTCACATATCGCTACTTTACGTAATATTATTATGTCCTAAGGACATACTAAGAGGTTTTTAGTGGAATGAGTGTATGCAGAAGCGCTAATATAGACGCTTTTCCCTGACAAAAGCGTAACAAAAGACAAAACCACAAATACTAGAAAGTATACTTGATAGTGTTGCCGTTAGTGAGCATCACTAAGAAAACGCAATTACTTGCCATAAACATCAATTAGAATAGAATGTTGGTGTAGGGTACCGCGATGGAATAAAGCTATTGTTTCTTCGACGAGAGCTTGCGAGTTCGATCCACGATGCAGGAACATTCTAACATCAAGATTTTCAAAAATTTAAAGTGGACAGTGTGATTCTTTTTTAAAGGTGCAAAAAATGTCGATAAATATCAGGGCAAAAATTAACAGGTTCGGTAGGGCTTTCGAAAACGTTTCATAACATGTTCAAATTAACCTTGATTTTAATTTTTTACATATTTTTTATTGGGATATTTTTGTCAGAAGATTATAGATGTCTTCTAACGTTTAAAATACTTTCGTGTAAATAGGGGAGGAAGCTGCCGCGCAGGAGAAATTGTTGCCAGTTTCAAATCAGTTTCCCACATTTTCGAAATTCATATTTGGATAATAAGATATTTTGAGTCTTTTGCGTTGCACGCATGTTCTTGCTCATGACATATTTTATTTTTAAATAGTGAACAGCTTCAACTCTGCATAGTACTGAAAAAATTGATCTGGTCATCTGAATAACATGCGAGTTTATGTGTGATATTAAAAATTCTCCGAAGATTCCCTGAAGATTGAAGATCGAGTTTATGTGTGATATTAAAGATTCTCCGAAGATTCTCTAAAAGATTGAAGATCGAGCTTATGTGTGATATTGAAGATGATTACTGATTTCAGTGTAATGAAGGGAGTAATTTGTTATGCAGTTTGCCCAGATTTTTAACTTATATGCATACGTATGGCAAATTACCCAACTGAGGGACCTCGCTTCAGCACATGTTGAACGAAGATCCCACGACTGCGTAAAAGATTACAGGGGAGGGGGGGTAATTTTGATGAATCAAACAAGAACAATCTGTAAAGAGAACTTGGGATTTTCCCTGCTTTGCAGGATAGGTTATTCAGCTAGTCATCATCACCAACACAACAACCATCATCCTCGCCCTCAAATTCAGCATTACAACAGCCATTACCATCTATCATTTTGACGAATATAACTATATTTCATTCAGCATATTGTTAAAACATCCGGAAGAAATGGGTCCAGATCGTGTCAGAAAGGTTATCTCAGCAAACACATTTATTGCCGTGGTATAACGTTAGGGAAGAAAGAATAGAGAATCTACGAGACAATCTAAACCACCAAATCGAGTCCCAACACAAGCTCTCGGGATATGTTCTGCTTGTAATCAAGGGGTTAACGCTTGCCTAAACTTCCTTTGATGAAATTTCTGCATAACAGTTGATCAATCCATACATTTTAATGAATTTCTTGCAAGACCAAGTGCGGACTTATCCTTGTAGAACAAACCAGGAAGGCAGCTGTACCCGGATTAATTTTCGCAATATAAAGAGGCGTATACTGAAACAAAAATGGACCTCTTCAGCTTCATACAGTAGACACAAGGGGATGATGGTGTTTGGTTTGACTGCCTAGAGACAGAACATTGGAATGGCGTATTGTATGTTGTATGTATGTTGCTGAACAGCTGTTAAATATGGCTCTCAACAGTTAAGCATGTGTCTGCTGGTAAGTAACCAAACACAATCTTTCCAAGACCCTCCTGTTAATGGCTACGTCCTTGCTCTTTTGAAGTTCTGCCATAAAAATGTGGCTGTATTACAAGTGCAATGGAAAAGTTTTTTAAAATGAATACCCCCAACACTCCACAAGATTTGACTGAGGCATGTAAGATACAACAACAATATTATGATAAGGTAGCAAGTGAGTACAATACTTCGAGCGAATTCTCAAAGGTGTATTTTCATTTTAATTACGCGTGCATTTCGTTCTGTAACCGGATGTATTCACCGAGCATGGTTATAGTTCCAGAGGAGCAACGTCCACATTTGCTGCCAGTCCATCTACGACTTCTCCATCAGTGTAGAATTCACTAGATTTATTTCACTTGAATCAGGACAGAAAACATAGAGTGACCTTCTTTCCATCTAGAAGACTGTTCATGTTTATTTTGTTTTGTCAATGTTACTGTTATGTTTTGTTATTAAAAAATTAAGAAACGTTTGATTGAGTGGCTTTTTTTATCAATTCTTATCTCGTTCGTTGGATGGTTTTTTCCAATGTTTGCATCCTAAAGGACCACCTCTAATACTGATAGGACAGTACAATCTTCCTCGAAATGATTTAAATGTTGGATGTATACACGAGAACAATTTACAAGCATGCGCCTATTAGATCAGATGCTTCACCTAGACAAACGGGTAAAAAAAACAGCGCACAAACTACACTCCAATAGTTCTCTTCATGGGTCCTGGTCCTAGGTCCTGGTCCTGGGTCCTGGTCCTAGGTCCTCCCTATGGGTCCTGGGTCATCAAATTCCGGTATGGCGTAAGCGGCTGAATATGATGACAGAAGCCTTTTCCTGGCTTTTAAAAATGACTAATTCAGATAAAAAAATGCCAATTTAATCAGGGCAAAGGAGTTTAATATAGGCTTGACCAGCCTGTTCGCAGCGTCGACTGTGTTTTGTGTCACACTTCACGTTGAGATGCATTTTTTCTGCGTAACACGTCTAGCAGAGTCTGTCTCAAGGCAGCCATTTTTTGTTTGCTGATCTATTTAGGTTATGGAGAAGCTGTGTACGCTTTGTTCTGAAGCAATTACGAATAAACACGATTTTAATCTAATCTCTTGAAAATATGAATACAAAAGCGGCAGAAATGGAGAGACTCCAGGATCAAACTTCAACCTGTCTCAGATAGCATGAAAGCTCGCTTCAAATCAAAAAGTTTATTGTAGAAGCTATAAAAAGAGAAGAGAAGCAAAAAAAAAGAAAAAGCAAAGCAAACTGTAACAAAACAGGCAACAGAACCTGTAGTAGAAATTTTTTTGTTCATGAATAGAGAAGAATGAACAGAGTAGTTTTAAACCCTCATCAAAGCGCTCTTCGTTCAATTCATAGCTACACGACCTACCTAGGAACATTTTCGCCGCAATTACTGAACGAGATAAAGACACTGATATCATGGATAAACAAAAGGAAGAACTTCAGTTAATCAAAAAAGGTTCCCAACATCTGGGAAGCACACGTGATGCAGAACAAGCTTTTGACGTTTGTTTAGCAGACTCTACCGGACGGCTTACACAGAAAGAATTCACCTCAACGTGAAGTGCGACACAAAACACAATCGAGGCTGCGAGCAGGCTAAAGCTTGACGAGTTAGTTTTTTTGTGTGTACTACAAAAATCACAAATGTCAAAGCCTCTGTCGGCCATTGCAGAGTCATTTTATTCCAGAAGCTTTAATATGCCACCGTATCCTTTAACTTTATATCCGATAATCTTCCAGGAAACAGCTGTTATACAATTGAAATTGCAGCAGGAGAAGGTAGCTTAACAGTGTTTCGGTGCTTAAAGCTACCGTAGGTTTCATTCTGAGACCCTACGGGAACTGGCCTGTCAATTAAAATCTCTGTTCAGTCTAAAATCACTCTTTTGGTTGGTTAGCTTTGACTCAAACCCCTGGCATTGTTATTCCTCAGCAAATATTGATGACGAGATTGGGGTACGTTCGAAATTTGCTATGCAGAAAGTCTAATTATGTAGCTCCGATTCCTTACGATTTAAATTGATTTTCCATGATTTTTAATGTTATTTACAGATTATGCACTTACTCAACTCAACTATATTAACCATCAACACCAACAAATAAATCTCGCTTCGCTGTGACTCGTCAACCACAATGCATAGAGCGCGAATATCTTAGATGCAACAATGGGAAAGGTCTTTTGGAGACCATAACGTATTATCCAATTCAACGTCACCCACATGTTACGCGATGATTTATATAACAGGCATGGTTGCTCAACGTTTTTCGCTAGTGAAAACGGCTTTCTTTTCAAAAAAATTCCGTATGTTTACTTCTTGGCTTTTCCTTATTCTAATCCATATCAATATCACAACAATTTAAGAAGGTCAGATTTTAAATACAGTAGAAACGCCACAGTGGGTTTCGACCTTGGTGTGAAACACCGTGCTTGTTGGCCTAAAACAAAGGTCTCTTAGAAGTCATAAGTTTGTTTTCGATAACATCGTCAAATTTTCTCAAAAAAAAGAAAAAAGACTTTTTTATAGGTCTTCTAGGCTATAGAAGGTAAAAAGAAAAAAGCACCTCACCAAAACAGCGTACCGGAATACTACGCTACTTAAGTACTTCAGACCCCAGAGGAAACAAAGATACTCACTGCGAGTAAATGCAACCTTTTCTAGTCTCGTCGACATATATTTTCTCAACACAAGTAATATTCATTGCAGTCAGCAGTGTGACTGAACAACGAAGAGATCAATATTATGATTCACCTAACTTATAACTAAACGAAATATTCTTTAATGTAATAATATCTTGTGGAAAAGAAGCAGTGCATATAATTTCGTCACAATAAGGCATGAAATGATAAATGAAAAAGTGAATTTAGAGCAAAATATATTACCCAGAGATGCAATTATTGCTGAGGTCAAGTCTTTCCAGTCTTGACAACTGAACTATCTCTTCGGGAATTCTAAAAGATTCATAAGATTATAGATCGGCTATTTAACAGAAATGCAATCAAACATTCTAAAGTGAAAACAACCGAGCTCACAAAAATTTAAGAGCGCTCTAGAAGCTGATCATGTCGCACTTTAATAAATCAAACCTTCTCCAGTACTCAGATACAGACATGAAAATGTCTTCGACCGCGCTGCGAAATGTCATTGGCACAATTGATAGGTTTATTTTATGGTTTTGATTTTCTGAACCGAAGAACATTAGAAATTAGTTTAACAATATATCGCGTTCGCCTGTGAAGCCTATGGTGCAAAGCTCAAGGGATATATCGATATAAGATGGTCTCTAGAAGACCATATGAAAACTCAAACAAATTGCAGTCAATCCTTAACAGGGGGTCTATCGGCAAAGCAAGATAACTCGGCTCATAGATTTCCCGGACATCGTGGAAACAGGACCCATAAACGATTAACAAAATTTACATTTACATTTACGACAATTTGTGATTTTATGAATGGTCCACCCATACACAAAAAACAATGAAAAATAAGACAGAAAGCTATTTGCATAACAAATATTCTATTAACAATCACCTCTGTACTGTGTTGTCTTTAACATCAAGTATTACGAGCAAAGAAAGAGACTTGAAGATTTCAGGGTTGAGATGTTTGATTCTGTTATTCCCGAGGTAGATTTCCTACAAATTCAAAGATGCGATTTGCATTAAAAACATTAACGACTTACCTTTAAACAAGAAAGTTTGGCGGAAAACGGAGAAAATTCAAGAGTTAGAAGTTTCAAAAGCTATTATTTTGAAAATTTCTTTGTAAAATAGTTAAGTTATTCAGAAAATACGGGTAATGCATGAAAACTCAAGATTTGCACATAGAAAAGTTAAAATAGCGGAAAATCTCATAAAGCCTAAATTCGCTGAAAATCTGAATAAAAGTAGTGTGCGAGTCTTTAGTGGAAGTTTAAAATGGAAGATTAAAGCTGACCTTTACGTTGATAGAACCAGAGAAAGTCGGGAATTCGGAAAGTAGATTCGCTCTACAATTAAGGATGTTTAAGGATTTCATATTTTCGATTCCTGTGAAACAAAAAAGTTAGATATCATATCAATTTCGTAATAGCGAGGTACAGTTTGAAAATCTCGAATACATGTGTCTGCCATGAATGAACATTTTAAAGAAAGATGATACTTCACCACATGGTAACTTTTGTAACTGGTTATTCTGTAATTCAAGATCCCGCAGCACTAGAATTCAAACAGATGAAAATAAGCATCAAACAAATTCCCCGTCCATGCAATGGCCAATTCAATATTGCAAAATTCTTAGCTTCCAATATAAAAGGGGCATCAAATCAAACAAGATAAGAGACGTAGCCCGAGTACCCCGAGTTCGGAAACACGAGTATAAAAACATCAAAGCAGTGATAAAACAAAAAAGGAAAACACAAGTCTTAAAAAGCTATATTAGTTTTGTCAGGTCATCAGCTGTAAAATATATGTTTATATGTATCCATCACTCAAGAACTCAAGATAACTGGTTCGTGCGCTAAACAAAGAATCGCCACGAGGAGAATTGGAGAACTCTCCAAGCATGAGTCAAACCTAACTCTGTCTTTCAGTGCACTTTGTTAAAATGCGTATTTTATTAAATTCAGCTTACAAGACAATGCTGTGATTGAAGATGGTAGTTCTTTTAACACATTATGCGATAAATTCAGTTTTTTCAGTTCTGACAGGTTACCAAAACTTGCAGGAAGACTTGATATCTTGTTATTAGACAGGTCCTGAGTGAAGAGAAATAATTAACAATAAATGAACAGAATTCTTGTTTCGTTGTAATAGAAGTTGATATGCTGATTTTCTTCAACCTGACATGTTGTGCTAAGATTTCTATTAAAATTTTGATTTCAAAACCGTGCATATGCATGGGTTTGCTTTAATGTTCTATGACATGTTGTTAGCGAAAGGTTGCCTCTGTTACACTGGAGCCGCCTAATTAACATATAGAATGAAGCAACGACTGAACTGGTAAAGCCAAAATGAAATATGATGAAAGATACCCGTACATCAGCTTATCAAAATTGATAGAAGATGAACTGAACATGTTCACTGAGCCATGAGCTCATCAACAGCATGCGCACAATAGAATCAACAATGTTGATGTCATATCCTTGTATTTAAGCTCAATGGAAGAAACAGTGAGGATCCAAAATATCAAGAAATATTGAAATTCTGTGTTCCTCTGGCCCTTAATGAACAATCTATGGTGCTGGTATGCCAATGACGACAAACCCGTCGCTCTATACCAAGCTGATAAGCTCGTCGCTCTTGTATCGAAATTCGTTCGAGAATCTGAAGATTATCACTAAGAAAATAATTTCTACCACGGTACTACTTACTCTCTTAATTGCACACGATATTATTTTCTCATGTGTAAAGATGACGAATTAAGAAACTCAAAAATCAGCAAAACTTCTATGATTATTAAAAAGTCGGTGACACTATAACAGCAATCGAGTAAGAAGAGTACACATGAGCTTCAGAATTTACTAGACCCCTTTTAATAAATGGAAGGCTGACAACTTAGAGTCCTCCTAGAAAGCTGCCTGATCGCTACATCTATTGAATGTTTTAAAAATTCACTTTGTATCACACGTGCATTAATTGTAATGGGGAAATCTTTGCAAACGTTCGTTGACTTTGCGAAAACATAAAGAATGTTCCTGGGTTGAAATAAAACAATCAGCTAATAGTTTCAAAAACGAATGCGGTGGGATGGGGCTTTTTGGAAGCTATTGCTACAGGACATTTATCAGATTACGTTTTTCAAATCGGCTAAACAAAGTTACAGAAACGCATTTGCTGGGAGAAAGTAACTTTATTACGAGTCTAGATTCATTTTTGCAGAGTAAACCACCGTATAAGATGTGCATCTCCCATATTACTGTATTTCCAAATTGCTGTCAGAAATGAGGAGTCCTGTGTAAAAGTCTATCTACTGTTTTCCTCTAAAGCTTTTTCTAAAAAAACTGATTTGCCATTCACTGCAGAAGCTTTAAAAAATTCCAAACCGACATCGGCAGGTACCAAGGCTAGTTACATATATTTCTGCATCGTGTATTTTCCGTCACAAGATAAACAGGAGACCCAAAGCGTCATAGAACATGGTTCTTTCTTCGAGGTGCCCAAGCAATATTTTATATTTCTCAATTTTAAATACTGCATGGTTCTGCTTCCATGTATGATTATCTTCATGATTTTTCCTGGAAAAGGTTTCAACTCAAGCGAGATGCTTCGATCAATATTTTCATCATCAACATTGATGGGGGAAACTTTTTCCAAGCCCTGTTTCTAACACGCACGTCCTACATATTTCTATCGTTATCCTTTTCGTAATTACACAATGCAAAATGGTCGGCTTCGTAATTACGTCTGATTTTATCAAAATTTGTGTGACCATCTTATATTCATGTTCTCCGACTTCTGTTTTGTAGATTTCGAGTAAAAATACCACAAGTTTGTCTCCCTCCTTGCTTTATTTAAAGTACCCTGTGAATTACAGACAACGAAAAATACAATTTTATCCTGAGTTCATATTCTTAAAACATAAATCGTCATCTGTATAAAAACTATACTCACAAGTTCTTCAAGGCTTGTCAAATTTCCGAAATCTTCATTCAAGTTTTCGATATGATTGTGAGACAACAAAACTACTTTCAAGCACTGCAGCTGGTCCAATGATGGTGGCAAAGACTTCAGCAAATTATGGCTAAAAGACAATTGGTTAAGTAGCAAGTAAATGAACGATTGAAAATATAAAAGAATATGAAAATATTGGTATAGGAATTGGTACGTACCTTAAAGATAGTTTTGTAAGATCACTGAGCAATTTCAATTCATCGGGTAATGATTCGAGTTGGTTGTCATGAACCTGTTTTAAAAACATTGACAATTTCTGAATAGAATAAGATTATAAATGAAAAATTTCTCATATAGTTGCATCTTCTGGCTTCTTAAACTTTAATCCAAAGAGTCAGCTGCATTAAATTTTTCGCGCTTGAGTAGTAAATTCATTTCACGATATGTAAATAAAAAATGAAAAAAGGCACTATTGCGAAAGGGCCAGAAACATTAAAAGGAAAAAAAGATTTTTATATGAACGAAAGTGTTTTAATTGCAATGGAAAGCCAAGCAGGTCCTTCCCAGCTGTAGCTGGGTGTATTTCACTGCCAGACCTGTCTTAAAGTGCCAAGATCTTCAGTTCCCGTTATAATACCATACAAGTTAAGGAAAGAGAAAATAACTGCAATTAATCTCAGAACATCTAGCACATAGATAATCAAACTTACATCTAAAACGCTGAGAGCAGGAAGATTCTGGATGTCAGCAGGGATAGTTTTCAACTTATTCGATGCAAGAATCAATTTCCGTAAGTCTGTTTGTTCCCACCATCGATCACCAGAACTTTTATCAAGAGATACATCCTTACCATCATCAGGTACGTCAATATTAATTTTCCATACCTAAAGTAAGTATTTCAATTGACAGTGGCTTATAGACTTTTGCGAAAAATTTGTTAGGAATACTTAAAAAGTAACACAAGAATATCATAATACATTTCAAGCGGCACATCAAATTCTGAGAGACTTAGAAGTATACACAGACTAGTGATAACTGAATATTAGTACCAGTTTAGCCTTGGAAAGACAAGATACCACTCCGCTGCCTTTTAACTTGCTGCCTTTCAACTTGCAGCCTTCTGAACTTTCGATAGAGTCCGGGGAGGTGGGGGTTGTGGGATGACATGGGGAGCTAACATGATTTGACCATTGTAAGAAATAACAATACTGATACGATAGCCGCAAACCGGCAGATTCCGCCTAATGGGCAACTGGCCTTAGTTGGAGAATTATGTTAACCAAAAAAGGTAGCACTTACTTATTTACCTTTTGTGGAACTTCGATTAGATTTCTGTTTGAAAGATTGAGTTGACCACTGTGTCTAGCTTGTCGTATCAATGCATCAGAGACATCAGCCTGAGAATCTTCTGACGCAAAACCATCCACAAATT
The DNA here is from genome assembly GCA_011763395.2 of Chrysaora chesapeakei. Taxonomy (NCBI): domain Eukaryota; kingdom Metazoa; phylum Cnidaria; class Scyphozoa; order Semaeostomeae; family Pelagiidae; genus Chrysaora; species Chrysaora chesapeakei. The sequence goes on from JAADKT020103330.1 coordinate 12,521, forward strand.
TATTGCGCTTCCATTGAGCTTTTCCTCTTGCTGCCATTCTCGGGAATTTCAATAGACAGCCCTATAAAAAATGTACTTTTATGTACTGAGGTAGTTAACACTAAGAACGAATCAAATGAAGAAAAAATCTATCGAGAGAAACAACATCACGGGTGATGAAAATAAAAGCAACTTGGCCGACAACAGCAATTCAGCATCGAAAGACCAAAACGGCAGGACTAAAACCCACCAAAGAAATAGCAAAGAAAATTTGGCAAGACAATACAATCAATAGACGAAATAACCGAAAGCATGAGAGAAACAAAAGATCATTCTGCCCGAAGCCTAAATGGTTAAAAACAGGTGGTGATAGGCTTTTAAAAAGCAACTATCAAGAAGCAGCTGTCTAGTATTCTCTAAAGAGCGCCCGTGGAGCCGGTTAAATTTTTTGTTGGGGGGGGGCGCTCATTCGAGGGAAACACTCTTTCGAGGGGGGCTCATTAAATTTTTCATAATTTCACTCAGATGATATGTTATAAAAAGATAGTTTGAAACAAAAATATTTATTTACGTTTTATGAAGAGTTAGATATCGTGTTCAGCTCGCGTGAATATAGCCTAATAATTGCACTAAGAAAGCTTCAAGTAACAATGAAGAATGCTAGAAGCAAACGTTATAAGGGGCGAAAAAACAAAATAAAAACAAAGTACCCACATTTCGAATTTACGTATGTAAAAGGTTACAACTAAATTTCCATATTTAATTCAAAAAATTTGCAATCGAGTACAAGGATCAGTTGTTCAAGGATCAGCGAACTTTTTGGGGGACGCTCTTTCGAGGGGGGCGCTCATTCAATTTTTATTAAATTTGGGAAGGTGCTTATTCGATGTACAAATACGGTATGTACATCTACATCGCTTGGGACCGCTTATCTTTAAAGAATCAGACATTTTTGCCGAAATATTACTGAGAAGTTCAAAAAACGTTAGAAATCCACAATGATGTTTCTTATTCTAAAATACATAATACTTAAAACCTTTTTTCTTCTGACACTCTTCAGAGTACAAGCTTCAGAAACAGCCCAAAAACAAATGACAAAGGCGGAATTTATACCCAGATGCGGATCCAAATGCACCAATCAGAAAGCGAAGCCGAAGGGGCATTGTGCTTTTTACACCAATTAGCTTGAGCGGGAAGATCAATAGAATCAATTGAAGAGTTTAAGTGAAAAAACTAACTTGTTCTGTCCATACAGAACCGACCTTTAGTTTGTGATGTGGACAGAAATCAATACTCCTGAATGGAACAAGGATCTTGCTTTGCCAATTATTCTAAAACAATCCTCGCTATAATATTCTGCACGGTTTGGGTTGTCAACTAAATGGCAGAATCATGTTGTGCTCACGAATAATAGTAGGGACGTAATGTTTGATCCTTTCTCCTTATCTTTGGGAAGTGCGACCTTCGTACCTGGCATCACACCGGCACGAGAATTCATAAACGACCAAGCTTTTCTTGTGTGGTAGGTATGCAGTTCTTTTGAATTGATCGTAGTACTTTGTGAGTGCTGAAATTTAAACTAGGGTTGGCAGCAACAAACACTTAGTAATTGCCTTTTTTACTTGGTTTTCGAAGCGCAACGAGACGTTTCCTATCTACGCACTTTTAGGTAAACAAGGCACTTTTGCGGACCATACTTTCTGTCAGACGAAAAAATTGCGATCTTCTTTGGAAAACAATCCGAAATAACGTCCTCAGGATAGGCCGTCTCCAAGGTGATCCCGCGGCTTGAGGAACGTACATTTCCCAAAAAAACAATAGCTTTCATTTTTTTCCCGCGGTTTCCTTCCTATGTGTTGTGCATTAATTTTTTGTTAACAATGGCTTAAGAAAAATCGCTGCATTGTTGCATGTTGCTTTAACAGCAAGTTTATGTATCATTGCCAACTTTCTGTGACCACTGCTGTGTCGGTAGATAAATAAATTGACACATTTCTGGTTTATAATTTTAATCTTGGCTCCCACCGGCTCCAACTTAGGTTGCCTAGGCCCCTTGCCTGGCGTACTTTTTCACTTGTGTTAAGGAGTTAAGGTCGCGTGTATCAGCTGATTTCTTTATTTTCAAAAATTTCAGAAATACCTAGACGTAAGTAGATAGTCGTCAAAGACGTCAAGGAAACAGATTAACAAAAGTAACAACAAAAAATAGAAAGACGCAACAAAGTCACTGAAAGAAGAGCTGCTAGTCATTTTCGAGAGCTGAATTTAGAATTTCATATAATATACACATTGTTCTGTCAGAAGAGATATTTTAAAAATTCTGTTTGAATTACAGTGTTGTGTGGTTGATCTTTTAATTTCGTCGCTGTTTTGCAATCCCAGAGTATGTGCATTCTTTTCTTTCTGTTGCTACCGTGTTCAAGTTCATTCTTGTTACCTTATCTGACACAAAGCATGATATGGAATTAGGAAAAATAATATATAGTTGTCAAAGCGTTCTTGAGGGAAATGTTTCAAGAACAAGCCACTGCCCCGCACACTAACTTAAAATCCACAATACCAAGTTATTAAGCGAGATTCAGAATAAAACATCATGAAAATACGCCGAATAAACCAGAAACATAAAATATTAACTTCAAAAGTTCTAGGCACATTAAATTCTAATCTACAAAAACGCAACAAAAACAGCTTTAATTTAATGAAAACAGTGAGACCCTAATATAAAAGCTTGAATAACAAAATCCATTATGTGCGAGTGGAAAACGGGATAAACAGAAATAGGTCAAAACTAAACAAAACCTAAATTATAAAAAATAAATACAGCAAGCAAAAATAAATAAAAATGAGTTCAGCATAGCTTAAGACATTTTTCATCCTCCTCCCCCTATGGAAGTACGAGACACGACTCCCAATTTATACATGCAAGCAAAATTTTCATAAGGTGGTGAAAAGAGGCTGGTGCTCCGCAAAGTTCAAAAGGCATAACAGTGAATTTCCCAAAGAGAACTCGCGGTCCTGGCGTGATAAACGAGGTCTTATATCCTCTTCTTGACCTGCACATCCAATAACCTGACGCAGGATTTAGTGTTGTAAAATACCAGGCGCCACCAAATGTATCTAACATTTGATCTACGCGCGGCAAAGGAAAAACGTTCTTACGCGTTACTGCGTTAAGCTTGCGAAAACTTTCGCAGAATCTAGTTTTACCATCCTTTTACCGACGATAACTACAGGGCTAGACCAGGGACTCTTTGAAGGCCTAATAACCCCACGCTACGCCATGTCCGTGACATGCGCATCTATAACATTACGCTGGGCTTCGCTATAAGGCCACTGATAAAAAGGAGGGTAACCTTGGGTGTCCATAGCGTGTTCCAATCGTCCGCTACTAATCGTCGTATGAAACTCAAGGGTAACGGCGTGCAAACCCGAATTAACCAACATTACATGGATCTGCTCCAAAGCACGATTCCAACATGAGCACATGAATTACGTTCGATAAAAAAGTTCACTTCCTGCAACGCAAACCCGAAGGGTATCTTTACCGTTATTATTAAGCAAGTTCTCTCAAAACTACAAGCTGATGCCTCAGAAACAACAGAAGAAGGTAAAAAGGTGTTTTCCATGTCAATTATGCTGGTGGTGTTGGTGATCAACTGATTAAGAAATGCGTTAAGAAATTAAAGCGCTGTACCAATCAAAAGGTTAAATTTGTTACCAGGTATTCTGTTATCAAAGTTTCGTTTTTTACAAACATGAAAGACCGCCTAAGTCAGCTCAGTAAATCCTTCGTCGTGTGCCCTGGATGCGAATTGCGTACATTAGGAAAACAGAACGTACACTTTACGCAATAAATTGTTACAGTAGTTCGAAAGTCGTTGAGATTGGAATAAGACGCTCAATCAGTAGTGTGATGACTAGTTGGGTTTCCACCTAGTCCCTTCCACCTTAGTCCTCTCTACTTTCTCTCTCCATACGAAAGAACCTAACGATCGTTAAATACTCATTTAACCAAAGCTTGCGAAGTTGTTCTCAGCGATTCTTCAGACACAGTATACGTTTAGTCGGGGTATCAAATTCATTGAATTTGTCTAAATCCTCTTCGAAGAATCGTGTTGGTGCTTTCCCCAAGCAGAATATTTGAAATCAGCACCGGCTGGTCGAAATCGCCACCAATGTAGCAAAATGGTCGGTTGCTCAGGAAACATTGCACATCAAGCAGCACATCTTCTAATTCGTCGTACTTTAACAAAGCTCTACCAACTGATTTCGATAGGCTCCTTTTAATAACTGTTTCGAGTCAGTCGGAAAATCCACCCCACCACGGGGCCCTTGATAAGTTGAACTTCCACTCAATTCGTTACGATTTTAGTAGTTCAAGAGATTATAGTCAATTGTTAGCTTCAGAAGCCAGGCTGTAGATTGAAATGTCTTAACATATCGCTAACCATGAGATTTGGTACTCCCCGTTTAGCAACAAATTCCTTCATTGCGTGTTGAAATTCCTCAGCTTTCGGGCCACAGCATAGTTTCAAATGCACTGCTCTGGCAGATGCAAAGGAGAATATTATGATGTAAGCTTTTGTTGTCTCTTGTTTAGCTCTTTTTTATATGAACCAAAATAAACGCCCATAGCTGCGAAGAACTCCACGAATTCGGCAGAAAATTCGAACGGTGATTGAATAAGATGTCAATCGGCAAACGTGCAGATCTACCAAAAACAACGTTGTAAGGTATGCATTTGGTCGCTTTACTTTCACTTGTGTTCAAAGCGAATACGAGTTCTGGTAAAAGAGTTCGCCATTTTGATTGCTGAGCTTTGCGTTGTAATAGGACAGACCGTAACATATCTTTGACACTTCGAATATTCCGTTCAGCGAAGCCGTTGCCCTGTGAATGGTATGCCGATGAACGTCT
>JAADKT020104441.1:0-17400 GCA_011763395.2 Chrysaora chesapeakei
AAATGATTGATAGAGACTATTTCAGGGCATCAGGAATTTATGGTCGGAACTCAATAATTAGCAAATGCGCCCCACTGCTTGGTAGAATTTTGGCAGAATTTTAGGTCTAGTGTGCAAAGGGCCTAAGTTCTATATTTACTTAGTAAATTATTATTCCAGATGAATTGAATTAACTAGAAAAATCTCAACGAAAGCTGTGCGTTATCTCAATTGTAGGATGAGGGGAACTATGTGTGAATCTAAATATGTCTAATCTTTCAGGCAATTCGCTGAAGGTATTTGCCATAAGATTGCCGACATGATTGAAGGTATTATACAGCAATAGATAGATATTTTATTTATAATGATATAATAATATAATGCGAAAAGGGAGCTAAGGCCCTATGGCCTATACAGCTCTAAGTGCTAATTACATAACTACTTAGCTACTTGAATTCGAATCTACTCCTAAACTTATAGCCATCGTATGCTTTCTCAAATCCTTCAATGGACGAGCTATTTATAATGTGTCCATGTAAGATTGTTCCACTCATTTACCACTTTTCGAGAGAAGAAATTCTTCTTAATATTAGTCTTGCTTCTCTTTTTATAAGTTTTCCATTTCATCCCGACCTGCTTTATTGACCAATTAAATTGTCATGTATCTTAACTTTGTTTAGTTTAGGGCCCTAGTAAAACGATCAAACATTGTTTGTCAAACATTTGAAATTCATTTTACAAGCAATGCTTGACCGTTTGGCCACGTCGTAAAACATTGCTTGACGAGCAGAATAAAATGTTTGACGAGTAATGTTTGCGATGTAGCCAAAGGCCAAATCGTTTTGCAGAACAAGCAAAGTCTGTATGTTTAATAGACAATGTTTGATCTTTTGGCCAGAAGCGAAGCTTGTTTAACTACGATTTGCGATGGGATTGCTAGTCACAGCATTCTATTTTAGGGCGTGTTCTTCTAAACCAATTCTTTTTTCGGTGGCCTTCTTTTTTCGCAATGTGTGTTTTTCGAAGCCATTCTTCTGAAAACGGAAGGTTTTGGAGCTCTCCAGAACCTTCTGCTATTGCCAGGATACATTCCGCGAATGGGTCTGGGGACGAGGCAAGCAAGCATTTTGGTCCGAAAGTTTTCGGATTTCCAGAATTCCTGTTTTTTGAAAGGCATGGATTCTGCTTTTGGAAGCTTTCGGTTTTCGAAATTTGGAAGGTTTCGGAGGTTCAGAAGAACATGCCCTAAATTTGCAACTAACGCTTTTATAAAGGTATACAGAAAAAGACGTTAAAATCTGTTTTATTTTGCAGGTGTCTCTACGCCCATCGAAATGAAACTGAAACTCATCCCAGCATTTCAGTACATGCATCATGATCTACAAACTGCAAACGAGGTAAGCTTACAAGGTTTTTGGCAGTGCTCTTGAAAAACTTAAATAGCATTTGCTTATTTCGCGAGCAAGTAAGCAATCTTTATTTGTTTGGGGTCTTTATTCGCAGGCCCGGTGTTCTGGCAGCTATACAGCTGATGTGGACCTGCAGCTTGTGTCCGCAGAATGGTATTCTAGAATGATTACCCTAGGTACTCATTTACCGACCTCGGTAGGATGGACAGCTGATTGACTGTAGGCTTGTGGAAAGTAGTCCCGACGAGATTCGAACCCACGACCTTACGATCATGAGCCGAACGCCTTGATCACTCGGCCACACCACTGCTAAGCAAAAATGTCTGACGAGCAATGTTTTACAGCACTGCCAAACCGTCAAATGTTTTGTTTGACAACCAAATTTTGAATGTTTAACAAACAATATTTCATCGTTTGGCAAGGGGCTATGTCTGTTATGCTGTACTGCATTGATTCCAGCCATACATAGAAATTTTGTTTTTTGTTATTTTAAGGTTCAAGATCTCTGCCAGTCTCTCCTTACTTCATACCCCGCAAGTGATTTCGTTTTGGTCACTCTTCATACTCTGACATGTCTTGCTTCATCAACCCTTATCAACATCCCCAATCAGGTAAGACATACGATATACACATCTTAATTAACCTTACATTTGAATTCCAACATAACGAGTAGACTCATTCCCCCTGAATGCCAGCATACCACGATATCACTGAGTCCCAGTCATCGCGCATGAAGCCGAGTCTAACACCATAATGAGATCGCTTAAGTGTGTAATACTTCAAAAGCGACAACAACGACTCCCCTAATAAGTCGATATAACGAGCCCAAGGTTCAAAAATTTTTCTGCCTACCTTTAGACAATAATACACGCTTTTTATACGCAACCACTTTATAAGGAACCTCATGAGAAGGGCTAAAAATTCAAAGAACTTTTACTACTGAAGATGAAGTCGCTAAGGAACTTTTTCAATTTGAATATCTTTATCACTGTAAACAATCAAGAATTGGGAAGCGGGTTCCATTCATTTGCAGTCGAAAATCACATAAATTGTGTGTTATGCATGTAGCAAATGTTTCCTAGAGTTTTTTTGAGCTTTGTTCACATGCAAGTGTCTCTTCAGAATAGTCATGACACTTAATGTGTAGTTAGAGTTAAATAAAGAGCTATTTCGAAAAAGTAAGAAACTCCGGGAACTAGACTAGGCCTTGAGCTAGGTTATTTTATGAACTACACTATATAACTTAATGTCTAGTTCCTTGAATAACAAAGTCCGTAGCACTTTTATTGGCATAACGAACTCCCATTATAGTCATACCGAGCATTTAGGTTGCTAACTAAATGTTTGGTATATTTTCGCAGGTCGAGTTATTGATACGATATGCTAAATCCGATCCAAGAAAACAAGTCAAACTTGGTGCGTTAAAAAACCTAAGAAAATTGGCAAGTAAAAGCCCACATCTTTGGACATCTCAACAAGTAGAGGTTTGTATTATTGTTATTGTTATTGTTATTGTTATTGTTATTGTTATTGTTATTGTTATTGTTATTGTTATTGTTATTGCTATTGTTATTGTTATAGTTATTTTCATTAGTATTGTCATTGTTATTGTTGTTGTTGTTGTTATTGTTTTTGTGTTTGTTTTTGTTATTTTTATTTTTATTGTTATTGTTATCGTTATTGTTATCGTTATTATTATTATTATTGTTATCGTTATTGTTATCGTTATTATTATTGTTATTGTTATCGTTATTGTTATCGTTATTATTATTGTTATTGTTTTTGTTATTGTTGTTATTGTTGTTATTGTTGTTATTGTTATTGGTATTGTTATTGTTATTTTTATTGTTATTGTTATTGTTATTGTTATTGTTATTGTTATTATTACGGGTTTTGTGATTTCTTTATGTAGGAATTGACCAATTTAGCTGTAGAAGCTATCTCTGACGCCCTCAAGTATGCCTGCCTTGATGTGCTGTGTTGTCTATCAAAATCAAGTAGAAGTTCAAATTGCTTCAGTAAAGGAGGTTTGGAACCATTTTTAGCATCTTAGTTTATAAGTTTGTTAATTAAGAGGATTTTTAATTTTTCACCAAATTTCACCTTACTTTATCTCTTTGTTCCTTTCAAAAGGCAACGACGATTATCTATCCGAATTACCACTGTCTTATTTTCGATGTATGAACTAGCCCCCCATTCTTCTCTTCCCAGGTCTTTCGATCAGCAAACTGACTTTGTCATTGACTGCCTCTTGCATCTTCCGTCAGAGATAACCTAGACAGCTATTTCTACTTTAACGAGTAGATAGATTCATTATGTAACTCTTAAGCAGCAACGGAAACCTTTTGCAGCAACAATTGCCTAAAAAATTGAATTGGATTTCCTAATGCTCAATTTTGAGCAACCTATCTATCAGACTGGCCTAAAGAGCGCAATTACGACTCTTGTAATAAGTCTACCTTTCTTGGAGCCTGTATAAACTGTAATATTGTATCTATTATTGTTTGTACAGCTCTTGAGATGCAAGAATATCTATCCGATTCAGTTAACATCGAATGTGCTACTCTGTCATTGGCCATCAAAACGAATGTTCTCGTTGAAAGATCTAAAGAAGGTTAGACAAGTTGTCGTTTGAAAATCTTTATATGTTTACCTCTGAAAATTTCGACCAATAGACTTGTTTTCCTTAATCTAGTAAGTCTATCTCAAGACCACTCAAAATGGGATTCCTACTTCAGTAAAAAACACATGCCCACATCAAAACCAAAATGCCCGGTTCTGTGTATGCAGAGAGAGTTCGTTTTCTCACTTGGACTCTTTAATTAAATCTGTTAGTATTTCCACTGTATCCAGCAAGCTGACTGATGTTTAGGCATGATGCCAGTTCAGCTTTACTTTCTGCTTGGTGCATTTCGATCCGCGTGATGCTTACACTCTGAGAAGTGTCAGACGAAAAAATCTCTTAAGTATGCCCAAAGATGTTTCCGCTGTTTCTCGCAATTTCAAAATTTTGTACAACTCAAAAAACTTTGCTTTTTCAAACTTAGATTCTTTGAAAATGGAATGAAATATGCTGAAAACAAACCTTATTATGTTATTCGTTAACTTTTATTATGGAACCTTTTTACTTTTTTCTTTTAGGTACGATGCTAGCTTCAGATCAGTTTACTAAACTTGAAAATGACACTCAACTTTTGACAGCTCTTTCGATTGCAGAGGATTCCTTATCTGCTTTAAAGGTTTGTTCCTGTTGACCTCAACGAGTCCTAATCAAGACAGTTGATCAAATTGCCCATATCACTCTTACACGGTTAAATTTGTCTTGTTTTCTAGGGATGTTTAACTTACATTACTCTTGTCGCACGAAATCTCGTACACCCTTGTTTAAAATCCTTTTTTTCACGGAAATCCTTTGCAAATCCCTTTGCTTTTGCAGAAATCTCGTACGCCCTTTTGAGGAGTGAAATGCCCCTCGGCCCATCTCAGCCGTCCCAAATACATTCTATTAAATGTCTTGCTTTTCTAGAGATGTTTAACTTGCATTACTCGTGTCGCATGTGTTTCAACAACAATGAAAAGCAGCCTCACTGGGTTTCTTATCGAAATGTTGTCAACTGCATCTGGTGAGTTAATAAACAAAATATTTTTGTTTTTGGGTCGAGAAATAATAAAAATGTAACTTTATCGTTAAGGCAAATAAATATAGCAAAAATCGTTTGCAAATTTGCAATTTTGCGCCAATACCTGAGCAGTTTTAATATGTAATTCCTCTTCAATATTCAGGTAGCCATGTAACCTGTATTTTCCACCAATGATATTCCATCAATCATATAGAAGACTTTCCAATCACATATATGTATTTTGTAATTTTCTCCATAAAATTAGTGAATCCGAAAAATTAGCAAACCAAAATTTTTCGGGGGTAGCAAAATGTATGCATATATAAATATATGTACCAATAGTCCATTCAGTCGCCATTAGAATAGACCATTTCAACTAAGGGCCTCGTTTTCAGAGTAATTGAAAACTGGATCATAGAGAAATTTTGACTTCAGATTCGAATTCAGCATCTTCTCTTTAGGTTTGAGGCAATGTTTTATGCTTCTAGTCCTTGAGGTATTGACTTTATGGGTGTTAAAAGTTTGAAATTCTATAAAGGATTTGACCGTGAAAATTGCTGGGGGTGAAATTTTACACCCTCAGTTATTTTACACGGTCAAATCTCTTATAAATTTTCAAACTTTTTATCGCTATAGAATCAACATCGCAAGGACTGGAAGCGCAAAAATTTGCCACAACACTAACAAGAAGGTGCTGAATTCGAACTTGAAGTCAAAATTTCTCTATGACTTAAATTTAAATTTTTTTGAACACGAGGCCCTAAGTTGAAATGGTCTATACATGGCTCATCAGCTTATTACTCAGGCAGGACATTTCGGGGTTTTCAGATCAGTATGTCCTCCATGCCATAGGTACCCGAACAGCCAAACAGAGCTGTTGTCATAGGTGTATTCATGGACTTCATAATTTCAAAATTTTGATTGTCATCTGTAGTTAAATGTCATTATTAATATTCAACTTTGCATTGACCAGATCGTCTTTCAAGTTGGCACTTCTTAGGTATAGTCATAGGCTTAGGTATAGGTATAGGTATAGATAATAGGTATTCTTGTACTGGCATAGGTAAATGTATTTGATTTAGGTAAAGGGACTTGATATAGGTTATGATTTCAAAAAGAAGGCATAAGCATAGGCAAAATCATATGAATCGGTATAGTTATAGGTATAGGTATGAGTAGAGGTATAGGCTTAGTAATAGGTATAGGCATAGGCGTAGTAGGTATAGGTATAGATATAGAAATAGAAATAGATATTGATATAGATATAGATATAGTAATAGCCATAGGTATATTTAGTATAGGTATAGGTAAAGGCATAGGCATAGGCTATGGTATAGGCAAAGGTATAGGCATAGGCGTAGGTAAAGGTATAGGCATTGATGAAGATATAATTATGGATATAGGTATAGGTAAATTTTTAGGTAAATACGACTAAAGTTTTAAATATATGCAGGTATAGGTGAAATTCTAATAAACTGTATATGTATCGATATATGCATACGGTATATGTATAAGCATCGGTTATGCAAGACTAAGTGTGGATAATGGCTTTGGAAAAGGACGATTTGCACAACTTTTTGTGTTAGAAAGTACCGGTATAGGCATAGGTAAAGGCATAGGTATGGGCATCGATATAGGCATCAGTATGTTTATATGTAGATATAGGTATTGATATAGAAAGATTGAGACTGTGTGGATTTTTGCTTTTGCCTTCATTATAGGAGAGCAGTTTCTTGAAATTTGCCATTGTTTGGTAAAGACTGCAACAAACTCGTCGCTAGATCTTCAGAAATACAAAATGAAGTTATTAGAGTATCTCACAGATGCAATTGAATCGTCAAAGGACTCTAGTGATGATGAAGTCGTGGTAAGATGAGATTCTGTGTCATTTTTATCTATTTATATTTCATTTTTTTCATGTAATAAGGATGACCAGGAAACGCAGGACCGAACATTTTATTCTCTTAGTAGGTCAAAATTTGTTATACTCAAGTCTGTACTATAGCGATTAATTTATTGATTATGTGGTAGATTTGTTTGTTGGTTTTTCTTTTATTCAGTTTTTTTATTTGTCTATTTTTTATGTATTTTTTTATTTTTTTGTTTATTTGTGTATTTGCTTGTTTGTTTGTTTTTTTATTTGTTAGTTTGTTGTCTTTGTTATTCAAGTCATTTATTTATCTATTTTTTCATTTATAAGTTAATTTATTTGTTCGTTTGTTTATTTGTTTGTTTGTTGTTTTTTATTCAATTCATTTATTTATCTATTTATTCTTTTATTAGTTTATTTAGTTGTTTTTTATTTATTTATTTATTTATTTATTTATTTATTTATTTATTTATTTATTTGTTTATTTATTTATTTATTTATTTATTTATTTATTTATTTATTTATTTATTTATTTATATATTCATTGATTGATTATTTTATTTGTTCATTTATTTATTTCACGTTTTGTGCTTGATTCTTTACCCAACTTACCTAATTTATTTTTTATTTCATGAAATTGTTCACTTGAATACTACTTGAAAGTTTTACTAGTTAACCCATTTTTCTGTTATTTTAGGTTGCTCTTGTTACACTAGTTTTGCAATCTGCTTTCGGTAGTGATAAGCAAAGTTGCATTTCGATGCAAAATAACTTGATTCAGAGGCTCAAAGGTTTCAGTGAAAAGAGGCTGTGGCTATTGTATAGAATTGGCCGACAAGCATCACGTTTGGTAAGCAAGTATTTGAAAAATTTGCGCTTTTATCAATTATTGCCCCTTTTACTGCCCCCTTTCAAGAGATGATATTTGATTTGCACTCCTCTTGAATGCTCATACTCTCAACTTCCGACCGGTCACTTTTTCGAGTGATAGCCTCTTATGAATTCGAATTAGATTCGATTCGATTTAGACTTGTGTGAGATCAAACAACTTCAGAGTCACAACGGAATGACAAAAGATGTTCTATGTATAGTTTATGCGTCTTGTTTTGAAAGCATTTGTTAATAGCACTCAGAAATCTGTTCGATATTATTCAAAATCCTGAAAAATTATATAGGCGCATCCCTTGAATGAACGCCTTCTCTAGTACCTCGCAAGTTAACTCGGCGCCGGTGGTGAGTTTCGGTGCATAAGATTTAGGTCCATTTGCTCCTTATGTACCTGACCGGTTGTTTCAAATAAACCTGTTTGCTTACCTGGTTCCTTGCAAAATTGTAAGTTTTGAAGATTCATTATCGAGTATTTTCTTCTTTCTCTTTTGCAGGGCTTTTCATTGTTGGCTTCGGCAATGTTTGAACAACTGGTTGATAAGGTTAGTGCATCTCTGATTTAAAGTATTCTTTACTTCTGGAGAGCCCACAAAAACAAAGTTAACGTTATAAAAACAATATAAGCTAGCGTAGATACTGTTAGTGTTTGAGCCCTTACCAAACGATCAAACAATTTTTTTTTTCAAACATTTGAAATGTGCTTTTCTAGCAATGTTTGAACGTCTGGCCACGTCGCAAAACCCACGACGCAAAACACCGTCTGGCTTGTAGTATTCGTTGCGTTATGTTTTTAAGTCTATATTTATAAGTCTTGTCGCAAGCAAAAATGTTTGACAAGCATTGTCTTGCAACGAATCCTATAGCTCTAACCAAACGATCAAACAGTGTTTGTTAAACGTTTGCAATTTGCTTATCAAGCAATGTTTGAACGTTTGGCCACGGCAGAAACATTGCTTGACAAGCATAAATAAGCAGAATCATCGCGCAATGATTTTGAAAAAGCTCAAAAACATTTTTTGCTTGAACGTGGCCAAAGGATGAAGCAATTTGCTTAACATGCAAATTTTTGATGTTTGAAAAATACTGTTTGATCGTTTGGCCAGGGCCTGACGGCGAAACAGTTTGCTTGGCAAGCAATTTCAAATGTTTGGCAAACAATGTTTGATCGTTTAGCCAAGGCCTAACGGTGAAACAGTTTGCTTGGCAAGCAATTTCAAATGTTTGGCAAACAATGGCCAGCGCCTAACAGTGAAACAGTTTGCTTGGCAAGCAATTTCAAATGTTTGGCAAACAATGGCCAGCGCCTAACAGTGAAACAGTTTGCTTGACCAGCAATTCCAGATGTTTGACAATCAATGTTTGATGATTTGGCCAGGGCCATAGACCCAAGCAGTAGCTAAAATACAACAGGAGTTCTCTTTATCATCCTTCTGTTCTTAGGTCTCTTCAGAAAGTTCCTACTCATGGATGAAGGCTCTTGTGAAATTTCAAAAAGCAGAGTTCGCATTAATGGCAGACTGCAGCACGCAAGGCAAGACACTTGACCGATTAACCGAAGCTTATAACCAGTATCAAGAAGGATTGATTGATCTTAAGGTAAATTGCACGCCATCTGTGGTCAACCATTTGAATAGCTTCCTCCTTCTTAAGGCCCTTGTCCATTCTTTTTTTACAATAGACCTTTGCAAAGAGGTCTGTGTTGGAATGACATTTTTCTGAAATGTGGTGGGCATCTTGCGTAACGGAATCCTCGCCTTGTGCAACGTCCTGTCCGGTATTGCAGTCGCTTCAGAGAGGTAATGCAATAAATTTTGGTTCAAATTCACGCTAGATTGAAGTAACATGTAAGAAAAGAATTCACGTCCCAGCTCATCTGCTCAACGAGGCATTTCATCAAGTATTTTCCTTTTTGTGAGTTACTTGCATCTTATTTCCTGAGTTTCTGCAGATAGTTTTAACAGATTGCCTTTCTCTCTTCGTTGCACACGGAGAGGATTCCCCTACTCAAGCCATCTTCCAGAAATATGCCACGCCGACCCAGACCTCTTTGAAAAAGTCTATTGTTAAAAATTGCTGTTTGATATGCTGCCCAACGTTTGTTGCACGATTATTTGTTGACCGCTGAAAAATTTCGGGCAATATTTAGAATCTTTGATTTGGCATTTTGATGATGCAGTCCTGAGAAAAATCTATCCTGGTGTTACCAGACTTAATATAGCCGAAACAGAAAGCTAAATGGGAGGAGAGCCTTTGAATGTATAACTCAGAGAGTTACTCGACGATTTTATTAGGTTCTTAAGCACAGTTGAAACGTCGTTTGCTCTCTGATCATGCAGTCAAGTTGAAGGTGGTGGTGAAGGTGAAATTGTACATTTAGCCCCAATCACTAGGACCACAGTAGTAGGTTATTTAATCGAAACCCCGACCATAGCTGTGACGCTACCGTAGATGGGGCTCGAACCCCAACCTCGCTGAGCTTCTTACACCACGACGCCACAGCACCTTCAGTCTTGGTTCGAGTCCCATGAACCGTGGCATGCCACTAGTATTTACCTATCTAGTAGTTACCTATCTAGTAGTTACCTATTTATTCTCATTAGTACCAACAATCTTTTTTTTGTAAAGGCCCATTTCCACTTCGTTCGCATTCACTGTTCACTAGCGGATTTGCTGATTTGCAAGTCGCTACCGAACAGAAAACAACTTTTGCGACCAATTTTAAGCCATAAAGCAAGCAAGACCTTTACGAAAGGTTGAACTTCACTTGAACATCGTTTTGCTTTCGCCTTTTTCTGATCGCTAGCGAACAGCGAATGCGAACGAAGTGGAAATAGGCCTTAATTCGCTTTATCTGACATTTTAATCATTTTCGCTTTCTTTTAGGCCAGTGTAACGCCAGACCATGCTCTCTACTTCCAATACAAGTTTGCCAAACTTCGATCAGAAATGTTGCATGCCTATTCTCAACTGATCACGTGTTGCTGCAGTCTTAGAACATGTCCACCTCCATCTATTGCCATGGCTGTTTCTATAGCAACTGGTCAGGAGGTTCACCAGCTAAGCAGGCTGGGAAGTCAGGTAAATCCTTTACCCCCTGGAATTATATCGTTTTACGTTGATTAATAAAAATTAGATGGAATATCCACGGGGGTTAATGTTTATATCTCTTATTTCAGTTTCAGATGTGTGCGAAATCATTCTCAACGATAGCTAACGGCTTTGGAACATTATATCGAATTTCATTCAACGCTGATCCATCGACGCTACAGATTATACAAGTGTATCCTTTGAATGATATTTACACGTTTTTATAAGAAACCTAGAGCTAGACCCTTAAACCTATTAAAACCTCGTTCTGCAGTAAGAAGCTTTATAAAAGAATTTCAGAATAATTTTTAATGTTTGAAGGTACCCTAAAAGTAACATTACCTGACGCTCTAACGTTACTCGGAAGCATCTAGCACCATTCAGGCCTTCTGTACCCGTTATGACTCCCACTTTTCCCAACCTCCGTATCGAACTGAAACTGGTCATAACAGGTGTTGCTGAAAATGTCCGGTGGGAGTAGAAGGGGAAAGGGTTAGGGTTAGGGTTAGGTTTAGTATGTTAAAAGAGGCCCTGTTGCCATGCGTATCAGGTATACTTAAACTGCAAAGTTTCTTTTAAAAATAGTTGCAAAAACTTTTAAGTTAATCTCCAGAAAGTCATCAGTATTATATCAAGATCGGCATTATTTTGTTTAATCTGGTTATTTAATCTACAACGTCTTAACGAGATCTTTAGTTTGCAAGAAAGTTGCCAGTTACTCGTTTACAGTATTGAGATTCTAATCTTGAACCGAAAAGAAGGAAGGTGGAATTCATTTTTCTTACTTTTTTGACTTATTTTTTAGATTTCCATGTTTGATATATCCACCATAGTGTTGCATCCGTAAATTCCCCTCATGGGTGCTGCAGAGGGGGCCAAAGAAGATACAGCCTTATTTGACCTTATTTGATGCAATATAGTGTTCAAATCGCATCGATGATGTTCTAAGTACAATTTGAAGTAATAATAAGGCCTAGAAGTTTCATAACTGTAATGTTCCGCTTCTTATTATCTTCTTTTGATATAGGGTCTACATTATATGTGGGTGGGTTTATAAAATCTAGGTGGGTCCATATGTCTTGTATCCCCCCCCTGGAGCCTTGCTTTTTTTGTAACATTCAAAGTTTTATTTCTCTCTACTACAGTGTCCTGTCCTCTGAGCTTGCAAGCTCCTCAATGAAAGAAAACAATTCAAATACACACAGAAATATCCAAGCTATAGCATCTATGAACCAAAATATTGTCGAAATTGTTGAGGTGAGTAAGCAATATCTATATAATCACTACTTTATCATTGTTTTTCCTTGCTCTGAATTGAGAGAAAGCAGGGCATAATTAAGGAATTTTCGGTGGTGGGCCAAATTAAGATAAAGGCCGCCCAGATTTCTTTTGAATTACACGATTTTTTTTATGAAGAACCACTTTATAAAGCTGACTCGTGTCGCTTTTCACCTGTTCTGGCGACGTGACACTCCTAATGCTCTGTTCTGAGAAGATCCGATGCCACGACAAAAGTGCTACGACAGAGGTTCTGCGACTATCAGCTTGCCTGGTTAGAAGAATGGGTCCTAGAAAATGTCAAGGAAAATGCGCGAAAACAGTGCAATTTGTTGCTTAACCGATGCAAACAAAACAGCTACACACTGTGGCATAATTGGCGACAAGCCAAAACATGTCGCGAAAAGTTCAACCAAATCAATGTTCTGCGACTGTATTTCTTCTTTTTGCTGAACATTCGTTCAAAAATCAATCCCTGGTCCCAAGTCCGACTTTTAGTTTTTCCGCTCATGGCGACAATTTATTATTTATTATTGTTTAATTGACGAGTTATATTCTTTCTTATTAGGGTCTTGCAACGCAGATAAAAGATACACCCATATGTCATTTGGTGAGTGCTTTAGAAATCTGTAATTTTCAATTTTGGATATTGTTTTTACGTTCTGAGAGCGAAGCTAAATTAAAAGTTCAAGTTTTTCGCTACTTCTACATTAGCATTGTCAAACTTGATGCAGGGGGGGGGGGGCACTTGAAAAAAAATTGGACATGGGGGCTCAATTTCGTATTTTGGGTATGAAATTTGGGTTATTTGAAAAATGCATCTAATATTTTTCAAATTGTTTTCTTGCATTAGCTCTTGATGGTCTGAAGTACAATGCAACCGTTGATTTGGTAGCTAATGTTATCGTATTGAAAGAATTTATTTTTTTTGCGTTTGAAAAAATAAGTGGTTTCTACTTTTTTGGGAGTACTGGTCGTTTGCTTCGATTGAGTTCCCCTATGCATAGTATTTGAAGTGCCCCCCCCTAGGCCTTGGCCAAATAATCAAAAAAATTGTTTGTCAAACATTTGAACTTGCTAACAAAAAAGTTAAATGTTTAGCCACGCCCGTCGAACAATTTCGCTTGATACAAGCATATTTTGGACGTTTTTCAAAAACATTGGTGTGCGAATTCTGTTTGTCAAGAAATGTTTTGTGACGTGCCCAAACGATCTAACGTTGATCTCTTAGATTATTTGTGATCCAAACCTTAGTTGCTTTTTGAGGTTGATTATTGAAAATGTGAAGTTTATTGTTACGTCCATTCATTTGATATCTTTTAGCAAACGCAGTGCCTGTGTCAAGCAGTTGCAAGCCAGATTGAAATACCAATACCGTACCCAAGTTATTTCTTTAAAAGTTTGCAGGCAACATCTATCAAGGCAAGTATATGGATGGAAATATTTAATTTCTTTGAGACCTTTGACCTCTTTTCATGAAACCCAGCGACAGACAGACTGAAATGAACATCCTGACGAAAAATTTAAGTATGAAATAAACATTGCCAGGTACGTAGGCCGTAAAAGCTTTTATGTATGCCCGAAAATGTTTCCGCAGTTTATCGCAATTCTGAAATAAACATTCGGAAAAAGAATACAATATTAAATGAAAATTCTGACAAATTAACTCTGAAATGAGCATCCTGATGAATATTTGAGGCATTGAAAATGCTGAAGAATTCGGTGTAAAAAAAATTTTAAGAATACAATATGAAATGAACATTTTGACAAATTGACTCTGAAATGTACATCCTGACGAATGCTTCAAGAATTGAAATTGCTGAAGAATTCGGTATGAAATAAAGATTCTAAAGAATACAATATGAAATGAGCATGCTGAAGAATTCTTTAAGAAATTTACATGCTGACGAATATGGTATGATTTACGTAAGGTCCCATGACTAAAAGTAGTCAACGTTAGGTCGTAGCCAAACGATCAAACATTTTTTGTCAAACATTTGAGATTTGCTTTAGAAAACAATGTTTGACCGTTTGTCCACGTTGATCACGTTTGTCCAGACTTCTACTTTCGCTGCGAAAACTCTTCGTGCGAGGGATTTCGTCTGGTCCGGCTTTTAGTTCAATTTCATATGTACAGATCTAATGATTGTGATGTATTTCTTCGATCCTCTCATTGAAAATAATGTGATAAATGAATATTGTTTTGTGATATTTTCTAGTTGGCAGTGTCTCCATCCTCGAAATCTCCTCATGAACCCGTCTTGGTAAATGTAGATTCACAATTGGCCTTAAAAGTAGAAGGTTTAATTGAAGACGATGGTAACGCAGGTAACACAGATTCTGTTTTAATCATCACATATTCACCCCATCAAGACAAAATAAGAGATCTCTTATGTTATCTTGAACCCATGTTTATTAGTTTGGAAAAGTGTATGTCCAGGAAAACCTGTCGGAACTAGCTTTTTCAGTGTTTTAATTAGCTAGTTAAAAGATGCATTATGGGCAAAAAACAAATTCATGAGGATCTCGAATAGTTCCCCATGGTGCCTTTTTCGAAGGGGGTTACAGATAGTTGCCACCTACGATACGCGGCCACCTCCCTATGACGTCCATTAATCTTTAGTCCAAAACGCTCTCCAATAGTATTTTTAAACCTCCGACTAGCGGCCACCTCTCAATAGCGGCCACTTCACCTTGGATCTATAGTGGTCGCTATTCGGAGGTTTGACTGTATTTGCATTCGTAGCTGGGGAATTATTTGGGAAGGGCGTATTCAAGAGGTAAGGTCTTAATCAAGGATTTACGATATTCTAAACCTTATTCATGGGCCATTTATCTAACTAGACCATAGGGTTTGTTGGAAAACTAGTGTACCTTTCCTCTCTAGTTTCTATATTTATTTTGGTATTCTTTTCACTATTGCTTTTTTTTGTCTCTCAGGAATGTTTAGAAAAGTCAGCCATGTTTGTCTAACTGTTAAAGTGAAAGCAATGGATAAAACAAAACCTACGACACTTGACATCAAAGTAAGGAACAACCTCGTTCACATGAACTTATTAAGTCTGCAGCCTCTCTTTCAATCTACACAAACCCTCTTAAGTAGAAGAAAGATTTTTAATGTTGAGTTTTTTCATTATAACCTCTTATTGCTCTCATGCTGTGGTCTCCCTGACCCAAAGAGCTTTTGAAAATATACCGAAGTCTAAATATTCTTTATTTGCAAAGATCTTCGGGTAAAGTTTACATCAGCAGTAAATTCTCTTTTCCCTTGCACCTTTTCTAGTTGTTTTGGTTCCTAAAATGCATGTAGGTCGTGATGTATCCTGTTTACCGGGATCCCTTTATACTGGACTCCCCCCCAACCTCGTCCCCAGGGTGAATTGGCCTCTACGTAAAACTCCGCTGTCGATATTCGACCCTGGTATGGGCCTTGTCTATTCCAAATTTGATTTGCTGTTCAAACAATAGAAATTTTGAATGGCGTCACAGTTTCTTCAAAATTTCACACCAAAGTAGGCCGAAAACGATGTAAAAAACGTCTATAAAAACCAACAAATGATGCTACATGAGATATTGTATCTTGCCTTACAGTTATGTTTGCATTTCCTTTCTAAGAACATCTGCTTTCAGAATCTACGTCTTGTTTTTATGCCAAGGCCAAAATTGCCAGTATTTTGGCAGATTTTGTGGCCGGTACCAGGGCCAAGATCGATTTGGGGCCTGGGGGCGAGGTTGAGAAATCAACTGCTCCGATTGATCTCCCCAGACGCTCCTGGTGTGCTTCATAATGATTGTAAAACATTTACTGTATACTGTTTTGTTTTGTTTCTGCAGGTGAAACCGCCCACCAACCTCGTTCTGCAAGACACAGTCGAGCCTCATAATGAATATTTCAGCTCGCAGTTCCTCATCGCATTCAATTCAACGGGAAATCACGAACTTACAGTAATAACAAGTGTAAGAGACGAAGATGGAGGATTATGGGAAACAGGCCCACAAGTCATTGTTCATGCTGACGTCATCGAACATGGCGCGATTCGACGCTCAGGAACCAAGACCTAGTGAGACAAAGCTTTTAGATAGGAGATTTTGAATTTTAAGTCGTACAGAACTATTAAAGATTTTGATAAAGAAACAGAAGCATTTTGGGCTTGCTAAAAGCCTTTTTGACTGAACCTCCTCAGAGTGATCGGTGCAACACAATGACAATGCCAATTCAGACTCTTTCTGATTGCTGCATTTCGAGCCACATCTCGGTATAAATTACCCATTAGTCAACTTTTTCCGTCTGTTTCTGACGTTCAAACTTTGAGGAGTGTCAGGCGAAAAAAGCTTTTAAGTATGCCTGGAAATGTTTCTGCTGTTAATGAAGTTTTGTACTGCTCAAAAACTACTCCTACGAGTGTAAATATGGAAAAAATCAAACAAATAACCAACTACAGCTAAAAATGTACCTAGATGCTCCTAGATGCAGATCGAAAAGCACCATGATCAGCAATATGTAGCTGGATTGGAATTTACATACCAAACAACAAAACAGCTTTCTCTTCGAAAAATCGAAATTTTTCCCTTTCGTCGTAATATTTGACCTAATGAACATTGTACCTAACCCCCATACCGGTATGATATTCTAAAATATTGCAAGTTGAATGAATGTCTCATTACGGGGGATTTAATTATAATTTTGTATCTGCAATTCTCATACAAAATACTGTATTAAATCTCTTTCTGTTTTTTCAACCTGTTTACAGTATTACCAGCATCCCCTACAACACAGTGCTTTACCACCACAAGTCGCTTATTCGACAAGCTTCAAAACTTTGTCACACACATATGGAATACTAGCCTCAAACCCAACGTAACAACCCCTGAATAGCCTCTAGGGGGTAAATAAAGAGCTTTTCTATAGAATTGTGTCGAGTTTTGAAGAAAAGATTACCCTGAAAAAATCGCCAAAAAGGCAAGTCTATAAGCCTTGCCAAATGGCCGAAAATCGGCCAAAAATCAGGGGTTTTGAAAACTCCTCTTTTTCTTCAAAAATAGAAAGAAAATCCTTGCTTAAACTTCCTGAAAAGTCTATAGGGGGCAAATAAAGGCATTTTCTAACGATTTGTGTTGAATTTGGAAGAAAAAATAACCCTAAAAAAATCGCCAAAAAGGCAAGTCTATAGCCTTGCCAAATGGCCAGAAACCGGCCAAAATCAGGGGTTTTGAAACTCCTCTTTCTCTTCAAAAACAGATATAAAATCCTTGCTCAAACACCCTGGAA
>JAADKT020106663.1:0-17372 GCA_011763395.2 Chrysaora chesapeakei
CAAAACGATGTACATCTCTAATTACTTTGTTTACATTAAAGAAATGATGCCTTTAAAAACAGTGAAACAATTAATAGGCTATCAAATAAAACATTAAATTCACTCCATACCTTATTAAGCTTAAGAAAACACATTGCTCTGTTCGTAAAGCTAACTGCTTCATCTGGTATAAGATCCATACATTGACTATAGCAATCTGCAGCTTTCTCGTAATTTCCCTGAAAAAATCATTAAGAAAATTGCGTTAAAAGGAAATGAGAAAGATTGGAATTTTCAATCCTTAAGTTTGACAATTTCGTTGAATCTGCTACAATACCAGGCCCTTACAACAAGATCTGGCAGCATTCGTTCTCCTTGTAGTAAGTTTAATTTCGATATCTCAAAATGCAGCAACTTCCCGATATAGATTAAGGCCATGGCCAAACGACCAAACATTTGTCTGTCCAACATTTGAGATTTTACTTTACCAACAATGTTTGACTGTTCAGCCACGTCGCAAAACATTGCTCGACAAGCAGAATTCCTTCAGCAATAATGGCGAGCAACTTCAAAAACATTCTATGCTTGTATCAAGCAAAAAATGTTTGAAGAGCAATGTTTTGTTATGTGGCCAAACAGTCAAACATTGTGTTTGACAAGCAAATCTCGAATGTTTGACAACCAATGTTTGATCGTTTGGCCAGTGCTTAAGAGCATGTCAATACAAATAGCTGAGCTATTGCAGTAAAATTTATGAAAAAGCTCACCTGCCGAACAAATTTATTCCCTGTTTCTTTGATCCTTTTAAACTGTTCTTCTCGTGATTCAGTTTTCTTGGCTTGGACATATCCCTGCTCAGATTGTCTGTTTAAATCTTTCCTTTCTTCGCCACCATTTTTTGCATTAGAAGTTTCATTTGGTTTTGATGGCCTGCTGTGTTTTGTTGGAGCCACAGTCTGGTTGTTTGGCACAGTCTGACTCTGTACATTTTCAAATTCTTCTGTTTTTGGTAATTTGTCTCTCCACTTAGGACCATCGAGGTCTTTTAGAATTTTGATTAATCTGCAGAAATGGAAAGCAAATCTCAAATATTTGAAGACACAAGGCCCTGACCAAACGAACAAAATAGACTTGAAAAACGGTGCCAATTTCTATTGTTTTGATCATGAAGTTTCGCTCTTTAAGTAGCTCTTACACAGGCACAGTATAATCAAGGCAAAGTATTAGACATGATTGGGACCGGTTTTCATGAATGACTAGCCTCTGATGTTCATCGGAGCTCTCCCGAAACGTTGCTCCAATAAATATCAAGACTTTTCTTGTAAAGAATTGATTATCATGTCTTCTACTGTGATTTAAGTTGTTGATTTTTGAGTTGTGTGCTCTTCATTCAAGTTTTATATTCCATCAACAAAGCAAAATAGCTTCAATTGCTCAAACATCAGCAAATAGAAAATTTTTAACAGTTTAACTTAACGAAAATCATTTAAACAAATACCTTGTTGATGCCTGCCAAGCAGAACTTGCATTGGCATCCAGCCTTAAAGCAGCCTGATAATCTACGTAAGCATTGCGATACCTAAAATACCAAAAAGACATCATAAACCCAAATAACAGATACATGTTGAATCTACAATCAATTTCTTTTCCAAAGTCTAAAACATACTAAAAAGAATTCATTTCAATATTTAGAGAAAGATAAATCTGGAGGCATACTTTTCGAGAGTTTCATAAGCACTTGCTCTCCTAAGCAATGCCTTTGTTGATGGCATCAATTTTAATGATTCAGTAGCATCATCAATGCATCCTCTGCAATCACCAATCTTTAATCTGCATGTTGATCTGTTGCTTAGTAATATTGCTATTGATGAGGCATAGCTTGTGGCATCTAGAGAAAAGAATTTATCAATCAATCAACCAGTAATCAATTTCATTGGTGATCAAGCAATTAGTTAATCAGTCAATAAATCAACTAATCAACTACTAACACTGACAATCAATCAATCAATCAATCATTCAATCAGTCAAAGACATAATCAATCAACATATCATCAATCAAACGTTCAATTAATAATTGATTCAATGAAACAGCCATTCAGACAATCAACAAATCAAAGACTTCAGTGATTGCCAAATCAATCAATCAGACTAATCAATCAATCAATAATGGAATCGTTACATCAAAGAATGTATTTATCTTTGTGTGAATCCAAAGATCAATAAACAATTATCTTATCGATAAATCAAGAATCAAGTTATCAATTTGCAATTGATTACTGATTGTATAAAGCAATCACACAAACAGGCATAATAATTTATGCTTACTGAATCAACTTACATAAATCACTGAATTAATCATATCATCCATAACCTAATCAGTAATCATTCAGCTAGTCGCTGAATCGATAAATTTAAAATAAATCAAGGCACGTAGTTAGTCAATGAATCCGTCAGTGATAAAAATAACCATATACCGAAAATCCTCGGATAAGCCCCTGGGGGCTTATTTGCAAAAAACGAATTTTTGGTGGGGGCTTATTCGAGGGGGGGCTTATTCAAGGGGAGGGCGTATTTTAAAGTTCAATAGTTCTATTGTGTTTTTTCGACAGAGTAGGAGAGAGAAATAATGGTTAATTATCTGCATTCTACAAGAAAGAAATCTTACCCTCCGTGAGTTGGTTGATAGCATCACTGTAGCATTCAATTGCATCAGCATACCTCCCAATTTTATACAGTGCATTACCTTTGTCTTTTAATACCACAACATTCTCTGGAAGAGGTTTTGGAGCAGTAACAACCGGTGGTGACAGAACAACAGAGCTATCCTTAGTTTTCTGTCCCTCAAAATCTTGCTTTTTAATAGTTTGCTGTGGGGAAGAAATCTCCTCAAATCTCTCATCAGTTGCAGGAATGTCTGGTCTACTAGTTGAACTTAGTTTATCGTGTTGCTCTGAAGTAATATTCATTTTAACTTCCTCGTCATTAACAGATCCTCTTTCAGACAAAGATTCGTTAGCTTCAGCCTTAGATTCGCCTTTCCCAGTCCTAGACTCATCCATTTTTATATCACCATTCTGAATGTCCTCATTTTCCGTCTTGTTTTCGACTAAATTCTCAACATCTGCCACATCATCGACTTCCACGATCTTCAGTCTTTTCCCTTTACTTTTTACTTCCTGTTTGCTCTGATTTTCGTTTCCAGGAATTTCAGACGATTTCTCGGAATTTTCCATTCGCTCAGTAGCCTTCTTGGAAATTTTCTCAGTGGATTTCTCGGAA
Organism: Chrysaora chesapeakei; assembly: GCA_011763395.2. Taxonomy (NCBI): domain Eukaryota; kingdom Metazoa; phylum Cnidaria; class Scyphozoa; order Semaeostomeae; family Pelagiidae; genus Chrysaora; species Chrysaora chesapeakei. The sequence goes on from JAADKT020106663.1 coordinate 3,259, forward strand.
TTATCAATCTCTTCAATGATCAGTCGTTTTCCACGTTTAGTCCGGTCTGTTTGTTCTTGATCTTTAGGATCAGAGAATGTATCTGTCTTGAATGTTTCCTTTTCGTCTTCAGCGTCAGTATGACCATTCACAGTTGTTTCACTAGAAACACAAAAATCGGTCGAAAATAAGCAATTGCTTTAAATATTTATTTTGACTTTTATAATAACAATCAAATTCAGCAATTAATTAAGTTACCAGAAACAGCTGAAACATTTTTTGGCGTACTTAAAAAAATCTTTTTTTCGCCCGACACTCCTCAGAGTATAAACGTCAGAAACAGAGGGAAACAATTGACATAGCCGAGTTTATATCCAGAGGTGGGTCGAAAAGCACCAATCAGAAAGTAGCGCTGAACTGGTATTGTGTTTAAAACACCAATCAGCTTGCAGGATACAGCGAAAAGACCAATAGGATTAATTGAAGAGAATTAATTCTCTCTAAGTCTTACTTACGCGATTAACCTCGATACTTCTTCGAATAGACCCTGAAAAGACAAGGAAAACACAAATTTTAGATAAATAGTTTTTCCACAGATAGAAGAGCAAAAACAGAGCGAAAACATCTTTGGCCATACTTGAGAGCTTTTTGTCTGACACTCCTCTTAGAGTACAAACGCAAAAAACAATAGCAACAAAGCAAATCCATTGTTCTGGTCTGTTTCTGACGATTATACTCTGAGGAGTGCCAGACGAAAAAGCCTTCAAGTATGACCAAAGATGCTACCGCTCCTTTTCGTTATCCTGAAGTACTGTATAACTCAAAGACTACCCTGCTTTTCAAGCAATGTTTGAACGTTTGGCAGTGCCGCAAAACATTGCTTGATACCAAAGATTAGCAGAAATTTGAGGGGTGAAGTTTTTTAAAAAAGTCTTGACACTAGCAAAAAATATTTGACGAGCAATTTTTTGCGACATGGCCACACTGAAAAATATGTTGCTTGATCAAAAAAGTTCCAAATTTTTGACAAAGAATAATTGATATTTTTTTACCAAGACCCCAACACTTCAGGGAAGGGGGAATTTCATCTGGAAAAGGAGCACGTTAAAAAAGTTTGGAAAAGTGGAAGGCTTATGACTTTCTGGACCCTCTGCCTTCAATGTCTCTGGATATAGAAGTTATTTTTGTTGATTTACCTTTGCTCGTTTGTTGTCTGGTGCCAATGTTAATACACTTTGAAAATCTTCTTTTGCGTTTTCGTATCTCTTCATCGATTTCATTGCTATTCCTCTTCTAAGAAGTGCTTTGAAGAAAGTAAAATAAAAAGTTAGTTTAACAGTGAAACGAAACCATTTCTGCAAAACCCAACACTGTCTTACCACAATGTATACCTTCCTCTAAAAGGAGCTTCCTCTCTCATTCTTCCTCCTCCGCACGCTAGGGTCTACACATAGGCTGGAACACCCCCATTGCATCAAGAATTAAAGTGAAAGGTGATTCTGAAAAACTGGCAGGGCAAGGTCAATCTTCAATTTTGTTTTAGGACCTGTCGACTCAGAAACCGAGCATACCTTATTTTGAAGACATAATGGCTTCAAAACTCTTTCTCTATTTTTTCTATACATATCTCTCTAACTTGTTTTGGCGGAAAATAGTCTTTAATAATGCTGGGTGAAGATTACTAAGAGTCTTGTGGACTTCAGATGCTAGATGTCTAATAGATTGTATGGGCAGAAGTTTCTATTTATCTATGAAATTACTGCACAGAAACATACAATTAGGTTATTACGCCAGGTTAGTATATTAGTGTTTCTCTAGAGTTTTGTAGACTTTGTGTGCTGGAAGTCTAATAGTTTTGATCAGACAGTAGTTTCTCTAGATTCTATAGTTTCGCAAGCAAATTTTCGTACGATGACGTATAGTCAGAGCTAGCTAAGTTAATTTCACACCTTTCGATCCGACCTTTGCAATAAATAGGAAAGAAACCACATTTCTCATTGCCCGACGATGGGAGACGGATCTTTCAGGAAAAGTTGCCCAACTAAATATCAAAGGCTTGTCATGATAAGTAGTGACTATAATGTCTAATACGGTGTCAGAGTTAGCTAGTCACAAAGCTCACAAACTACATCTTACAATCAAAAACAAAACTTAGGGTAAAGTTACCGGGAATATTTTAAGAAATTGTCAGTGGTGGGCCCTGATGTCTTTTGAATTTCAATTTTAACTTAAAAAACTTTTCTCCAAAACAATAGGACACCAAGGGGGGCTGTTGGGCCAAATGGCCCACCGGTAAATATTTTAAAATATGCTTTTTTACCTTTGATATTATCAGCTTCTTCTTTCAGTACAGTATTACAATCTTTGATCGCATCTTCAAATTTGCTCATTTTGATAAAAGTTATAGCTCTGTTGTTATAAACAGCAGTTACTGGATGTATAGAAAGACTTCGATTGTAATAAACAATTGCTTCTTCATAATCACCAGCTTTGAATGCTTCGTTTCCTTTCTCTTTCTCCAAGTTTGCTCTGTTTGGTTTCTCTTCCTCAGGAACATCTTAGAAAGAAAAGACGACTATTAACATCTAGCTAAACCAGGAGACATGTCGCGCGCGAGATTGTTACGCGTGACATGTCCCCTCGATGTCTCCTAGTTTAGCATCCCGGAAACTTTAAAGCGCATGATAAAATTTGTAGCGAGAGACGCGCAAATGTTTCTAGGGGAAAACAGAAACATTTCTTGTCTTTGCGACTAGGGGATCATGTTGCTCGCTTGTCACTCATCTGTTGCCCTGGACTCCCTGGGAAATACGCGGAAGCCGAATACAATGACGCGCGCCACATGTCCCTTACGTAAGCCACAGCTTTATTCAGAACTAGGAGCATAGTTTATATCCCATGATAAAGCATATATTTGTTACGAGTAACAACCACTAAAATAAAGCTCAATGAAATCGCATTTTCATGAATAGCGAACACTAGGATAGATTTTTCCACAAGTGGCATACCCACAATAGATGGGATTCGAGCCTAGACTGCAGAATCGGAGAGCCAACATTTCCGTATAGAGGTCAATGAAGTCAACGAGTAACTCTCCTCCCGTCTAACTTTTTGTGTTTCGGCTATGTTGAGTCTTCTTCAGCACCATACATATCAGTATATATTTGTCATGAATGGCAAACACTATGATCGATTTTTCCACAAGTGGCATCGCAATGAATGAGATTCGAGTCTGAACTGCATGATCAGATAGCCAAAGACGTTTCAACTGAGCTAAAGGGCTCAATGAAATCGCCGAGTAACTTTCCATGTCATACAGCCCAAGGCTCCCCTCCTATTTGAGATTTGTGTGTTTCGGCTATGTTTAGCTTTCTTCAGCACCATACATGTTTGTATATATTTATCATTAGTGGCGAAAACTAGAGGTTAAACGGTGCATTTAGTGCCAGTCGCTAGGATCTCAGTAGAAGGTTAACTAATCGAGACCTTGACCATGGCTTTGACGCTACCTTCTAGCTGGGGCATGAAACCCCAACCTCACAGAGCTTCTGACACCACTAACCAGTTAGATAAGGTCAAACATCCAACAGTCTCGGTCTTCTTCTTTAGTTGTTTCAAAGTTTGTTCCAAATTCTTGAGAGCATGGAAATAAATATGAAAAAATTACCTTTGTCAATAATCATTTCACTAAGAATAGGTTTATTTTCTCTTCTAACATGTTTTGTTGAACTGTCAGCAGTATCAACTTTCTTAATTTCCTTCTCCACATCAATTCTAAAAGAAATCAAAGAAAAGGTCAAATATTCGAACTCGAAAATTCAAAGGCTTGTCTATCAAAACTGGCAATGAAAGAGCATCAACTCTTTTTTTTAGTTACAAATAGGAAGAACGAAACTTAGCTTACTTCTCCCATTCACCGTAACTTCTCGGTGTAACTCGTTTTGCTGGTCTTTTCTCGCTATTGTCTTCGGTCTGTCCATGAAAACATAATGACATGAGTTTAAGAATCAGTATAAGTTAGAGCACAGCTTTAATAGGGTTATATCATGAGTCTAGACTTAGTACCTGAGTCATAGTTATCGCTATTGAATTGACCTGCTGGACACAAACCAGTTTGAACAATCTCCTTTTAGTGCTAGCCTCGGTCTCATGAGCGATAACTGGGACTTAGGTAATCAGTCTATTGTAAATCCATATCAAAGGTGTGCACTTATTCAAAGGGGGGCTTATTCCAAGGCAGGGACTTAATCGTGGACTTATGGTAATGAGGACGAGAATTTATTTAAAAATGTTTGAAAACATCAATACTAACCAGAGGTTCTTTAGTCTCTTGTTTGTCATTTGAAGTCCGTATGGGTGGGTAGTTGTAATCAGCATCAAAAGTATTATTAGTGTTTCTGATAGTTTTATCCATTTGTGTCATATGTTCTGACCAAGACTGCAATCAATCAATCAATCAATCAATTAATCAATCAAACAATCATTTAATCATTTATTCAATCAATCAATCAAAATATGTACCTTCAAATCATCCATAAGACTATTTCCTTCATCTCCATGAATATCTTTTACTGACTTGATTGGGTTTTCTTTCAATAACATCTTACTAAAAAGTTAGAAATAAATCTCTTAAAACTTTATGAACCCTTTGTTCTTCTCTTAACTTACACCAATTGTTTGAAATATCAAATTGATGTTATGCAAACATTCAAACCTTTTTGGATTTAGAAGACATAGTCGATCTTCTGTAAATTTTATTAGATCAGGATAGCTCCCTTCTTCACCAGACCTAAAAAATTAAGAAAGGTGTTAATACTAGCTAAATTTCTAAGCTCATATAGAGTTATAAACATAATCAGAGCAGCGCAGAAATGATCATCATTATTCTATTTTAGCATAAGAAGGGTGGTGTTCTCAAGTGGTCCAGGCTTCAAATTCTTTGCCAAGAATTTGCCACATAATTATTTCAGAAGACCTTTGGTGAAGAGAAAGTTTCCTCTGTACACAGCCATTATATATTGGTACAACCTTCACACAGAAAATTGGGCAGATTCATCTTGGCATGATAGACCAACCAAAACAACTTTGACAACAGCTTTTTAGCAATTCATAAATTTTAGCAATATGCCCCAACTTGTGGGAACAGGAGCTTGCAAAATGAATTATAACCCTAGCAAAAAGGGTGTGGCAAGGCACTTTTTTTGGACTGGCAGTAACATTTCTGAAAAAGTTCTTATATCCATTGGCAAGAAAGAAAGTTGAGGGACATGACTGTACAACAGGAAGAGTCAAGGAAAACTCATTTATGAGGCATACAACTCAGTGTTTCTCTAAGTGATATTTTTAAGCAGTGAGGAGTAATTTATGGTTACCTTAGTATCTTCAGTAATTTTTCAAGTTGTTTTGCATCTTGACAATTCCCTATATATTTGTAATCCAAATGAGATATTGGTATATTATTGTCTGATTTGCAAAATCCAAAAGCTGAATCCATCCCTGAAACAATGGCCACCCTATAAAACAATAGGTAATGTGTTAGCTGAGTTCTTTGTGCTCCTAGGGGGACATGCCCCCCTCAAGTCCTATGTGGGTAGCACTACCAAAACAAGCAAAGCTTGCTGGCTCAACTTTTCTTGCTGTGGAGAGTTTTCAGTTCAGTTCTAAATTCTTATGATGACGACCCCTATGCTAGGTTACTTAATGGTTAGCTAGTATTGGTGCCCCTACCGATTTCTATCAACTCACTGCACTGCCAACTATCCACACTACCAACTCACCACACATTTCTGGTCAAGTTGCCATTGTCTTCTAGTCAACTTGCCACAACTTGGTGGTCAACTAGCCTCAGTTCGAAATTCAAATTTAAAAAATTTTGATAGTGTTTCTTCATGAAAGTCAATGTAAAAGCTTTCTAGAAGGCTTTCCAGCAATTTATCTACAAATATTGGTCCCCAATCCCTGAAGGTAAGTTGACCAGATGTGCCGGGACTTGACTGTGATGTAAGCTTTGCAGCGTTGCGAGTTGACCTGCTACCCCCTACCCCCAGTCTTGGAGTTTAGCCAGTGCACTCGTGAGATGAACAATAGAGAAAAGCAACAGAAATGTACTTTTGCAAACACGAGATCTGGTTGAGAACTGCCAGAGATTTGGACCCTATTATATACCCATGCATCAAACCGACCCCCCCCCCCTATTCCCCTCATTTTTTCTTCAGTTTACATTAATCTATCTACATTAATTCTTAATCTTGAAGAAAAAGCAACTGCTTTGATAGGTAAGAGGACGCAATAAATGCTAGCTTTTAAAGAAATGCAGAATATGCTTGCTTGTTTGCAACTGTTATTACGCCGGACGCTTGGTGGCTCATGGCCTAGCAGCAACCAGCCTTGCTTTGAACCTTGTCTGTTTAGGGGTAAAGATACTGCAAAGGACTTTGCTTCACAGAAAATGACAGTTGAAGAGACAGAATATCTAAATATTCGCTAATTTTTACTTTTTGGAAAGAATAAATAAGGCAAAAAGCGAAAAATTGCTTACCAGATAAGCTTTTCCGCGCTGCTGCAACAAAATTTCGAAAAAGAAACTAATTCGGACAGCCGCACTTTGGCGGTTCTTCAGTTCGAGGCTTGTCAGTTGTCATGACGCAGTAGACTCACTATACGAGTCTCTAGTGGGACTTATGGAGTGAGTCTAATGACGCAGTGGCGCTGCCCCAACGCAGATTATCCAACGCATGCTCGAAATAGTTTTCCCCACAATTATCTTGATTCGATGGAAGAATTCTATTAGTAGAAACAGAGGCTCTTTCACAATTGATTCGGTGTCATGAGTTGGAAGTGAAAGCATTAGGGGTATCCATTGCGTAAGCAGGCCTGGGGACCGGATATTCCCTCCCCCGGTAGGCTGGCGGAAGACTCATGGGAGAATAGCGATTTCCTGTAACGGGAACCACCGTAAGATGCGACGCCTCAGCCACATTGTCTCGACATTGTGGATGCAAGTGGGGAGCATTCATCTCAGCACCGGATCAGACGTTTTTGTATTTATATTGTTAACATAGAGTTAAACAATTGGGTTACTACATTAAACCATTGTTTCCCTTTATCGTCTCTTTTGATTCCACAATATTTGGGGCCATGTCTACCTCTATGCGTAAAGTATAAAACTACTACGTACCCAACCGTTTCCGACTGCTAGTGCCAATCGGCGAGTTATGGGACCCGATTCATCGCAACTGACCTGTCGAAATAAGCAGCGGCAACTAGTTCCAATTTGACAGACATTCATCGGGACACAAGTTGGCGTTAGTCCAACCGTATCGAAGGTCAACATAAGCCTGGCTAAAGGCCTGGCTAAACTAGGAAGCCCTAGGAGACATGTCGCGCGCGACTTAGATTCCTCCCAGTATAGCCACTTCGGAAACTTTGTAGCGCGACAAAATTTGTAGCAAGAGACACGCAAATGTTTCTGGGAGACAACAGAAACATTTCTTGTCTCCGCGACATGCAAATGAATCGGGGGATATGTTGCTCGCATGTCACTCGCATGTTTAGCTACCTTGGGAGACACGCCGAATACAGTGTCCAAGAATACAGCAACAAGTCTCCTAGTTTAGCCAAATCCTAGTTTAGTCAACAACTTTACCAGATTGATGATGGATGATAGTAGATCGCAGACAGTTAACAAAGGACAAAAAGACAAAAATCGTAATAAAACTGAACGTGCTTCCATAATTTATCAACTTTTCCAGGTATTACGTAATCTAAGTACAAAATGACTTTGTACACTTCAAATAAACGGGCTAAGATCTTAAGATACATTCATGACAATATTACTAACTTGCATTGAAATGTTCATAAAACTTTTAAAACCTACATATAAATTAATTTTATAGTTCATCTTTTTGTTTATCATCTTCATCATCAAGTTTAACATCATCAAGGTCACCATAATCTTCCTCTTGTGGTAGCTCGCCATCTTTCCCATCCCACGCTTCAATATCTTTAATGTCAGGAAGCTGATCTTTAATAGTCTCGGTCCTACCACGTCCATACGAAACAGCCCTGAGCAGCTCATTAATACCGTCTTCGGCGTATGCTCCAGTTAGGCGGATGAAGACCTTCTTCCTGCTGTTCACAACAGCCATAGCTGGGTATCCGAATCCACCGACTCCTAAGGTTTCTTCTAGTTTTGGGTGAGCACCAGCCTCGGCCCAGAGCCATCCCCACATTTTCTTACGGTACTTCTCACCAATGCCTTTTAGCAGCTCTAAGTAGTTATTGCGCCCAGATGCTTGTGAGTCGAGGATGTGAGGCAAGAAGGAGACAACACAGATCTGTTTATCCTGGCACTCACTCTTCAATACTGCGTTTCCTGTCAACTCAACGACCTCAGGAGGTGGAATCGACTCGGCAGCTTTATCCGAGGCCCATGCGATGATATCACTCGCTGTTCTACCACCATCGTAATCTTCAACGGAGCTCGCATCTTTTGCACCAGCAGGGAAGACCTTGATCGTTGGGTATCCACGGACACCGAATTTATTTGCCATTATGGTATGTACTGTTGCATCAAGTGCAGCGACCTTAACTTTGCCTTTTAGCTCAGTAGCAGCCTTCGCCCACTCAGGTGCAAGGTTTTTGCAGTGGCCACACCTAAGGGAATAGATAAGAAAGATGTTAACAATAAAAAAACGCCAGAAAAAAGGAAATGGCAGAGGCATTCGTTTATCTGACATCACACCGCCTCACTTAACTTTAATAGCGGCCATGATGTAGTGGATTAGTTCCGTGTGGAAAAGCGAAACGCCAGAAATCCAATACAGCTATTGGTAATCGTATCAGCCCCACCGCACCGCAGGTCTACTCAGCCTTCTAACCTCCATCGACAATGATTACCGGGTATTTCAGGGACAACTCATGGGCTACCTACGATGCGGGTTGCCCTCATCGACTGCAAAACCCCCCGCAAAAGCAGTGCGCCCGTCGACTACCTCTCATGACCGGGCCTATGAGAGGCACAATGTCCTCAAGGAAGTCAAGTGTGCAGAGTTGTTTTGTTTGTGGCTTGGTACTCGTTAGTCCCTCTCTTCACGGAAAACTTAATTAGCTTTAAGCAATAAACCAGCCGCTGTACATTGTAGAACGACAGCCGTCTCTAGTTAGCCCTTTACAAAATTGGTTTTCTCGCTTGGCCGCTTCATTCAGTTCTATTGGTCTTCTCCGGTCGTATCTCGTGAGCTGATTAGTGCTCAAACACTATTCCAATTCAGCTTCACGTTTTAGGTTTCAAATATATTTCAACTTGCCCGCATCTCGGTATAAATTCCGACTTAGGCAATTGTTTTGGTTTGTTTCTGACGTTTATACTCTGAGTAGTGTCAGACGGAAAAAGCTCTTTAATGATTACAATATAAGGGGTTTTCGATTTTATCACTATCTTAAGGTATTGTAGCAAGCTACACCTCTCTATATATATTATGCCACTTTTCAGAAATTGTGTAATTAGATGTATTTTTGCAACTTTATTGAATGGCCCAAAACAGAGCAAAATGTAGGAAGCTAGCAATTGACACTTACAGGATCGCAAACAGACATTAATGAAATGTAATGTATTTTTGCACTACTTACCATGGTGCAAAGAACTCGACCAGCCATAGATCCTTGCTTCCAAAGACTTCTTTCTCAAAGTTGCTGTCAGTCAATTCAATAACGTCGTCAGCACTGCCAGAACTACCGCCACTGCCACTGCCAGACTGTTTTAAAGGGAATTGAGGAGGATGAGATAGGACGATTTTCAAAAAAGATTTCGAGGAAGCTACAGTTATCTGTTTGTCTTTCTTTCGATTGTTTTGATTTATTGATGGCCTGACTCCTAAGTCCTTGCCAAATGATCAAATGTTGTTTATCGCTCATCAAACAGTTTTAGCTCGCATCAAAACTTTTCAGAAACATTGCCAAACAGCTTTTGCTTATTTTTGCATGTCAAACAATGTTTTAAAGTACACTCGAAAGTGCCGTGGCGTCGTAATGTAACCCAGCTGATGTGTGGTGTCTGGAGCTCAGTGTTGTCAGGGCTCCAGCTCAGGACAGCATCAAAGCCAGAGTCAAGGTCTTGATTAGTTAACCTACAACTGAGATCCTAGTGACTGGTGCTAAAACACCATTTCACCCTTCACCTTCACCTTTGTGTTGCCGCAAAATACTCAAATATTGCTTGACAAAGAAATGATTTGAAATGTTTGACAAACAATGTTTGACCATATGGCTAGCATCTTAAAGAGAGACTAAGTAAAAGTATTTTGATTAACAAAGTTTGTACCTGACTTCTACTTCCACCTCCTCTACCACTAAGACGATCATTAACTGTTTGTTTCAAGACATTTAATGCTTCATTTGCAATGCTGGATGCAGATCTTGCTCCTAAAAATCAAAACATTAACATTTAGTTTAGAGTAAAACAAGGAACTTTTAGTACTTCAGCAGAATTTTCATGGTAAAGTAAATACTGACATTGGAAATGTGGGTATGTTAAGTGCCTATTTCTTGCTCAGCCCTCCAGTTTCTGATGGGCTTCCCTGCAACCCTTGATAATAAATCCCTGACAAAGAAAATCAAGATTTGGCAGAGATAGGTATTGGCATAGCCAGGGGGCATGGGGGCAGTTGCCCTCCCAAGCTGGATTTTGTAAACAGGCCAAATCGGTTCCAAAAGTGTCACCAGGTATGACACGAGTCTTTATTCTTAAAACCATGCCCTATTTGCCCCTCCAATGTTTGGAGTCTAGTTACACCTCTGGAAATAGGAAAATTTCTCAGGCAATGTTTAAACAAAGATACACACCATTGTAGTCTCTTGGTGAATTCTTGTTTGTTCCAAATATTTTTATTGTGGGGAATCCTCTAACGTTATATGGTCCACCAACAGATGCATGGACATCCATGTTGACTGCACCAACTTTTACTATGCCCTGAAGAAAAGGTAATTTATGTTAATTTGTTATATTAGAACATGAAATCTTTAACATTGTGATAAAAAGCTGAAAAAAATTTAACTTAGGATACTCCTAAAGAATATGAAATTTCAGAGATTTACTTTGAAATTTCAACTTCTTTGAGGAACTTTTTAGAAACGATATTGGGGGGTTCTAGTTTTCAACTGACCTTTAAGGCAGTAGCTGCTTTCTTCCATTCTGGTTCAAGTTGTTGACAGTGGCCACACCTACAATTTACGAAAGATTGAAGGTTGTTATAACAACAAAAACAAGGGATCCTGATGGAAGTATTAGAAATGTGCTTCTTCTGAGAGCTAGAGCAATGTTCCCCTTTTCTAGAAGTGTTGCCAAACCTACGATTTACCCTAAACTTTTGTTTTGCACAAACTAAGATGCTCTCCAGTGACGATTATGGTGTTTGAAGGTGTTGTGGTATTGCGGTCTAATCCCCTAATCCCACTGGCTTGTGTTGTGGATGCTCTGAAGGTCAGGGGGTTGACACCAAGCTATCTCAGGGTAAAAGCCAGGGTTTGAGGTCTATATTAGTTATCCTACTATAGAGATCCAAGTACTAAAAACACCATTTCACCTTCACCTTCCCGGTCTTTTGCCTTATGCAAAATAACATGCATAAGTTTTGTTCACCTCATTTGTCAATCATTTGTTTGCCAAACAATTAATGTAGCTGGGCAAAAAACATAGGGAATTTGGCTAAAACAATAGAAACAATAGCACCTATTGTTTGGAAAACAATAGCCTTCCAGGCACTGTGCACAAAGATTCCAGTCCAGCCTTTTAACATTAACAACTTTTTGCAGACTATGGCAGTTTTCAAGGTTTCGAGGAGACCTCAGGTATGCAAGAGCCACTTTCCATTCTTCTAACCTATTGTTAGCCTATGCATTGTTCTATTGAAACACTCTGGTGTGCGAATGCCATACTCTGCAATGAGGCGTTTACACTTCTAGGTGATAGATGGACAATCTACTAATGTTCCAGGCTGCATTTCGTGTATGTAGTAGGCCTGTAGGTCTTTGCAGTGGAGGAGCAAGCAAGTAAGCAAGCAAGCAATCTTTATTTGTTAATGCAGGTCAGGGGTTCTGGCAGCTATACAGCTGATGTGGACCTGCAGCTTGTGCCTCCAGACTGATATTCTAGAACAAATACCCTGTGTTTTAAAGTACTCATTTACCAACCTCGGAAGGATGGACAGCTGAGTTGACTGTAGGCTTATGGAAAGTGGTCCCAGCGAGTTTTGAACCCACAACCTTGTGATCGTGAGCCGAACCCCTTGACCACTCGGCCACACCACCTTACCAAAGGTGTAGGATTCTCTTGGCACAATAGTGTGAAAATCCATTGGCGTAGCTTCAGCATCAAGTTTGCATGGAATGTACCTGGGTAATGTTGTAGGTATTCCTAGAAACTTACCAAGGTGCATAAAATTCTACAAGCCAGACATCATCACTCTGGATAACTTGTCTATTGAAATTACTTGCAGTTAATTCAATGACATCATCATTAGAGGTATAGTCTGCATTGCAAAATAATGCAGTTGATGCTAAAAGGACGACTGAAAGAAAAACAAAAAACAAAAAATTAAAAAAAAAGTTTCACTTTCAAAAATCAAAACATCAAAATTCAAAGCAGGAAGGAAAATAAGTCATAATATTTGTATTGTCTAAAGCTTTGGTTTACTTTTTAACAGTAGTATTCAAATTTCGGCACGCAAGGAGACGCCTAAGGGGAGGGCTAAAATCTTCCTAACTCTACTTAGGCCTTCTATTAGGACAAAGCCAAATGGGCCTAAATCGGCCTAGGCAGTGTCACAGGCATAGTCTTTGCAAGAAAGCTAAATAAACACTTTAAAATTATATACTTACATCCTACTGCGAAACCCATTTTGTCTTTGGCGAAAGAATTTTCACCTCTTGTTTATTATGACCACTTCCACTCGAAAAAACAACAAAATTGGAAAGTTGTTTTGAAAACCTGGAACAAATAAATTTGTAAGCAACGTGGGTTTCGGAGAGTTGTTTCCACAAGGGGTCTGGAAACAATCATTTCGTGGTCAACTCTGATTGGTTGAAGGACATTGACGACCCGGCCTTCCTTCTTGTAAGAGGGTCTTGAAAAAACTGTTTCTGCTGTTTTTGCGCTCTTCTCTTCGATTTCTTGGGATTTCGAAGAGATTCGGATTGGTTTCGCAAAATAACAGAAATTTAAACTTGTTCATGGTGCAGATAATTGGAAAGAAGTAAAAATAAAAAGATAATCTGCATATGCGCACGTATGAAAGCAAGAAAATATGAAAGCAAGAAAATATAGAAGTGCGAAAATATATAGAAAAGGAGACGACTTTGCCATCGAAATATTTAAAATAAGAAAATAAGTAATGTACATGAACAGTTGCCCTTGCCTTGAATTTATTTTGTTACAGAGGGGCTTAGCTAGAAGCAACTAACAAAAATTTGCCTTAGTAAAACAGGCCCCTTTTACTGGAAATAGCGACCCTTGAAATTCGCTTCAAGTCCCTATCTGCCTATTTTTAATATATTTATTCAGCCAACGTTTTGGTTATATGTTGTGTAAGTTAAAGACTGGACTTTTATGTCGTTTCGTGTGACTAAGAACGTCATAAAAAAGACCAATTGTGCCGAACGAAAAAGCGCCTTCCATTCGCGTTGACATTTAGCATGAATTTGAATTTTGCATTTATATTGAAAAAACGTAAACCTTCATCCATATCTTGTATTTTTGCGTCTCTTTCCAGAACCAAGACTAAGGTCCTGGCCAAACGATCAAACATTGTTTGTCAAACATTTGGAATTTGCTTATCAAGCAATGTTTGAACGTTTGGCCACGTCATAAAACATTGCTTGACAAGTATAAGGCCCTGGCCAAACGATCAAACATTGTTTGTTGAATATTCGGAATTTGCTTTGCAAACAATGTTTGAAACGTTAGGCCACGTCATAAAACATTGCTTGGCTAGCGGAATTTGCCAGAATTTGCTGGACAATGTTCAATGAAGAAAACAGAATTGCTTGATGCAAGAAACGATTCTTTACAAGCAATGAAGACGCGGTCAAGCCGTAAACATTTTGTTTGACATGTACATAAATTTGAAATGTTTGACCAA
>JAADKT020107774.1:0-17331 GCA_011763395.2 Chrysaora chesapeakei
ATGAAGTTGCACTGTTATATTACTTTGGATACCAGTGAAACAAACTTTGTCCTGATACTAAGCTAATAAAGGCATTCCGAATGCTCAGTTCACAAGCAAAAAATATCTAACAGAAGCACCACAACATATGCCCTTGTCCAAGCTGATAAGTAGTGCCACCCTTAGCATCTTGTTCTTGATTAACGAGGCTATAAGAAACACAGACTCCTGTGGAAGTGAACCCAAAACGAAATGCATTTGATGTTCTTCTAGGGAGAAAAGGTTACCACTGGAGATGATCGGAGAACCGAACAGCAAAGTTTGATTTGGTGGAACGATTACATGCTGACTGATAGTCTTGATGTATAAATAGGCATTAGGCCTCTTTAATTTTTAGATAAGCAGGACACTAAGCGGACCGTACTTTTTACCAACCAAAAATTTGCTATCTTTTTGGGGACTCAATCTGAAGTGACATCCCTGAGCAGGCAATTAGAATAGCCCAGCTTGTCCAATTCAAATCGGAGCGGATTTTTAGCAAATCACAAGTGTGCAACAAAGAAGAGTGTTGATGATTTTAATTTTCCATTGCTCCAGCTTTACTAAACGAAAAAAAGTTAGATTTTCAAAGAAAAATAAAGGGACTTCAAGTGTGGCATGAAATCAGAAGATCTCATAGTGAATTTTGACCAAAAACCTCTCCCCTATGTTTGCATGGGAAAGTGAACCTATCACACACAAGGCGCTTCTAATGTTCCACTTGTTGGCAAGGGAAAGAAAAAGAAAATAACTGGCACTTTCACTATTACCATGTCAGGCCAGTTTCTACCGATGCAACTGATTTACCAAGGAACCACCGATCGTTGTCTTCCAAAAGGGGTAGAGTTTCCTGATGATTGGAATGTCACATGTACTGCAAACCGTTGGAGCAACAAAGAAAAGGCAATCAAGAATTTGGAAAGAGTGGTTTTCCCCTACCTCAAGAAAAGAAAGACTCAGTTAGAGTTACAGGAAGAGCAAAAGGCCATGCTGATTTTTTATGTCTTTAAGGGCCAAGTCACAGAACAAGTCAACAAGTTAATCGAGGAAAATGATTGTGTGATCGTGCATGTCCCTAATAATATGACAGATCATTTTCAGCCTTTGTATCTAAACGTCAATGGTCACGCCAAAGATTTTCTCAAGAGTAAATTTAAATGCTGGTATGCACAACAAGTCACCCACCAAATCGATAGTGGGATTAGTGTCTAATTTTCTAATGGATTAGTGTCTATGTGAGTGTGCCGTTGAAGCTTTCGATTATCAAACTGATTCACGTCAGGTGGCTGCTAGGTCTTTACAATCACCTTAGAAATAGCTCTGATACAATCATCAAAGCATTCGAAATGGCAGGAATAAAAGAGGCCTTGACCATGGAACTACCATCGGAAGACTCATTTGCAGATCTTGCTTGAACTGTGGAAATTTGATTTAAACACAGTTGTTTTTGTTCTGTCCTTTATTCTATTTTGTCCTTCTTCTCTGTTCTGCTCTGGAAACTGTATTATATATCTTCGAATGACAGTTGTCTTATATGCGAAAAATTTTTTTGAAATAAAATTTCGTGTTTGTCCGAAATTTCGAGAAATGCGTCCAAAAGCTTTTGCGCTGAAGTTTTTTCGCCAAATCTTTATCCGCCGAAACTTTTGGGGATTAATGTATCTCTATCCGGAAAACATTGCACATGATCGGCCCCTTCACTTACATAATAAATTATGTCGCTTGTTCGTTTGATGTGCTCCATTACATCGACAGGGAAAAGACCATGAAAACCTGTCTTTAACTAAAATGTACAACAGATATGTTAGGAAAGATGTCAGCAATTGATGCAATGTCTAGATTCTGACACTACCTAATTCTTACAAGCCGCAAATACCTTCTCAATAATGACAACTTTGTCGATAACTGCTTGGGCATAGGTGGCAAGTTTCAATATTGCCCAGAACTGGTCGCAAATGAAGGAGAGAATTTGGTGCAGAACAACCTTAAATGACTCCAACTCATTCTCGTCATGTGTTGAAGGACCTTCTCTGCATTATCACTTGTAGTCTCCTGGAAAAGCAATCATAATTATATTATTTTCATCTTGCGCAAATGTGGGACTCCTTTCAATGACAGAGTTGTACTGGAATAAACAAAAAGTATGTTACTGTCAAATGGAACACAATAAGTCGAATGGCTGGGAGTACCACTCAATAATCCATAAAAAATTATTAACGTGCTATTTATTTTACATTTTTGTATCTAATAGCATCATCCTGTGCACCAAAAGAGGAATGCACAAATCAAAACTTGCACTCAAAAAGCTATAGAATTAATGTAGGCCTAGTGTATGAAGGGAGATATTCTTGCTACATACTGATAATAGAGTGTCAACCAATTTTTTGTCCACTGAAGAAATAAAGTTATCAGCATCAGCTATGTTATCAACTACACCATCATCATAATTGTCATCATCAGAATCAAACTCCCCCTCATTATCATCTGTATGATTGTCAGCTTATTGGATGTTGGCAGGATTGGTATTAGTTGTTGTTGTGCCTGAAGGTCTAGATGTGAGAAAAGCATATATGATCTTATCAAGCCTTTACACTCTATGCAGACAATCAACGCGGTTATCGTTTGGGCTAATAAATAGAACATCTCAAGGCCACCAGAATGGTTTGTGCTCCTCCTTTCCCTAGTGTGGGGCCTTGCTTCCTGTTGAAAATCATACTATTCATTTAGAAAATATTTCTTAAATACGTTATAGTCACATAGGCAATACTAATCGTAAACTACAAGTAAAGCTAAACAAAATGATGTAAATAAATAATGTTTGCTCAGTGTCATTGAGAGCCAACCTTTGCTTGTCACAAGTTCTTTTACTAAAGTTCTTTTGAAAGCAACGTTTCTTGACTTCCAGTTAAACAGGACAGTCAGTTCTGGACATTGAATACCTCAAGGGAAAAAAGAATACCAAAGCAAAAATTATTGGGCAATAACAGCATAACTGGAAGCAGAAAAAGTTGACCATTTCATCTTCAGCATTGACACCCTTTTCAATTAGATTAACAATCTTCCCCATGACAAGTGGGTATTCACAAAGAGTTCTGAGGTCTGGTGAAGCTGTAAATTTACTCATTAAATAGAACTTAATGGTGTAAATTAACAAGCAACTTCTCCTTGTTCTGATAGAAGGTAGGAAATTCTAACTTCTTGAGACAATAAATACAAAACTATTTTGCATTTATTTTCTCTGCTACGAAAGTGCTGTGGCGTTGTGTGTTATCCAGCTGAATTGTGGTAACAGAGCTCGGTGTGGCCAGGGCTGAAAACCAGCCATGGAAGCATCACAGCCAGGGTCAAGTTCTCATTTAGTAAACCTATAACTGAGACCCTAGCGATTTTTGCTAAAACACAATTCCATCTTCACCTTCTAAGTGCTATAAAATAGTACTACAGTTCAAAACCTCTCATCTACAATAAATCTGTAAAGACATACCTGAAAAAATATTTTGCCCTTAATGAATGCAAAAGAAGCAACTGATGCCTTGGTCCTTGAATACTATTTCTCTATCTGCAAAGCCAAAAATATATTTATTGCATATATGTCAACTTCAAGGTCTATCAAAATCAAATCTTGGTACGTACACAGGGCATTTAAACCCACCAAACAATGCGAAATACATATTGATTATGTTTCTCATGCATTCATACACATAAGAACATACATGAGCTCAGAGAATAACAAATCTAGGTCAAATAAGTGGCAGAGAGAGTTGTCTTCATTCATCAATGACTTGTCTTGTCCATGTGCATGAAGAGACTCATCTACCCATATGTACACTACATGTCAATTACTTTCGTTTTGGAATCTTTTGGTCCTTTTGAGAACTTAAGAATTAATTTTTTCTGCATCCAGGAAAAGTATCCTCCTGTCCTGACACACAATATGTCATATGTCAAATCAGATATGCTGAATTGAAAAATATAATATAAAGCAGCAGAAAAACACCTCGCAAGGTTTACAATGTCAACATCATTTAAGTTTGAGCAAGGGGTTGATCACTATCAAACCTTTCCACAAGCATTAACATAATCATCCAAACATAAATACCTTGCTTTTCATCTGCTTCACCTGGTTTATATCAAATCTTTTACAAGGATCTATAATAAAGGAATTTGTCTTATAGAAGAAAAATGCACATGAGTCAATCCTACCTTTGTTCTAACAGTCTGTACAGATTCCTACAGCGGTAGGAATCATAAATTTCATTTTCCTATATATCTATATAACCTAACTGATGCAAAAAGCATTAATAATAGTTCAAATAGTATAAATAGGCTAGGTTATGCCTAGATTGATATAGTAGAGTAGTAGTAGTGCTACTAGGCTAGGCATAATAAATAAGCCTTAAACAGACAGCAAAAAGGTCATTTGGAGGAACTCAGTTAGCTAATGGTTAATAACACGTTTTCAACCACTATTATACCTGGTTCATCTAAAGAATTTAGCGTTAAACACGAAATTCTGAATAAATACAAAAAGAAAAGGCCAAAAAATTCAGAAAGCCCCTGGTTATTTGTAAAAAAGGTACGCATAAAGCTTATAAATGGGCATTTGTATGAGAACGACAACAACCACATATCTTTATTGAAAATAGACTCCTCGTTTTGATCATGAAATCACATTAAGTCAATCAATTTTAGCTCCACCAGTGATTTTTCTTTAACAGATTAAGAACAATACCTTCCCAGAGGGATGGCCGCTTTGATAATGACACATGTTCCTATTGTGATAAGAAAAGAATGTGACAATGCGTAAGGAACAATAAAATTTCCTTGACCTTTATACTTCGTTGCTAAGACGGCAGATCGTTCCAGGTCGTTTCAGCCTTGATTTCAAATTTCACAGCTTGTCTCAGGTCATTTCATGTCGTTTCATGTCGTTTCAGGTTGTTTCAATTTTTATAATAAACAACTAGCCCTTGCCCTTGTAAGACCACCGCCTCATGAGGACCACTGCCTCCAATGAACTCTGCCAATAACAACTTCCACTTAAAAGGCACTGTGCATTGAGGTGGCTATTTTTGCTGTTAATCTAAATCTTGATCTTAATCTTAGTCTAGTCTTAACCTTAGTCTCTTAACTTGAATGGAATCTTAATCTTAACTTCTACCTCAATTGGAATCTTAACCTTAATCTCAATCTAAATGTTAATCTTAATCAGAATCTGAATCTTAATTTTAATCTTAATCTCACTCTTACTCTTAATCTTAATGTTAATCTTAATCTTAGTCTTAGCAAATCTTGAACTCTATCTTAATATTAGTCCTAGTCTGTGTTAGTCTTGGTCTAAGTATCAGTCTTTCATTTTTGAACTTAAACTTAAAGGTATTCTTAATTTGTAGACTGAAGCTCATTTTCAAATCAGATTTAATCTGAACCTTTATGTTAATGTTGATGTAAAGCTGAAATAACATTGAAACTTACAATTAATGTTAATATTGTTGTTTATCACCAGATGCAATAATGTCAATCTTAAACTTTATCATCATCTTAATTCATCCCCCGGACCTTAATAGGACCCCCCATTTATTAATTTTCAAAGAAACAATTTCACCTGTGAAAGAATAAAACTACGTTTTTTAATTTTCTCTCACCCGCAGATCTTATAAGGACCCCCCTGTTTATGAATCCTTAGAAAAATATTTCCCACCCTCCTGTTTATTTTGACCTCCGTTTATTCGGTACCTAAGAGTATTGGCCTTAATGTTATTAGGAAAAGTGAAATAAATTTTTAATTTAAAATAAATTTCAATATTATTCTAAATTCTTCAGCTGCAATAAACTTTAAATTAAAATCGAAGATGAAATTAAAATTGAAGTGAGAAAGTGTCCAGAGATCAATTGAAAATAATATTATGATAAAAAAAATATGAGGAAAAGTAGATCCAAAGACTTTAGTTATTCCAAAGAGCTTTCTAGTTTTGTCGAAGTGACTCTAAGATATCGAAAAAGATTGTAAACTATTTAAATCACAAAAACAAAATCACCAAAAATATGCCCTTGAGGAGATGTGAACTCAAGCCATTCTCGGTAGTGGGCGAGCATTTAACCACTCAGCTACACAGCCATATTGCGTTGTTGACAATAATCTCCTAGTGATCCTAATATTCATGGAAGGGATCAAGAAAGCACGTTAGAAAATAATGTCCAAAACAAACTTTAAGATTATACCGAAAGCAAATTTTAGTTACCAGACCTCTCCTTGGCCTTTTGAATGCATTTCCAACACGAAAATAACAGAAATAAAAAGATTCAAAGGGAAAAGATTTTCTCCTGGGGGAGTCGAACTCTCAACTCAGCATTGCAACTCACAAGACACGCCACCTTACTGACTGAGCTGCGGTGCCTTGGTGCTATTCAGTGGTAATCCTCGTATAGAGAACAATCAGGCGATTGCTCAAACACGCACCAGTGACGCACATCAAAGAAGGGTTTGCCCCACTCAGCCCAGAGTCTACAGCAGAGAGGGAAAAACAAAGGGGCGATGGCTCCCCTACCCCACAGACGTCGCACGCCTAGAGCTTGCCTAAAATAACTCATGCAGAGCTGTTTCTCGAGCGCCTAAACAAATATCTCTCTAAAAATATCCTGTGAATTGACCACAAAGAACTTGCTAATCGCTTTTGATAGCAAAAATGCTTATCCTTTGTTTACAATATCACATCCCGTTTAAGTTTTCACGTTACAAATATTTTCATTCAATGCTCATCATCCAGCATCTCTGCTTAGACCTATGATCTCGTTTTGCTTCTTGCAGCCCAATTGTTTTCTTCATTCTTTTGTTTTTATCACTGTAGGATTGGAAATCTGAGCATGTGTGTTTATTTTCATTTGTAGCAACAAGAATAATCAGCTCACACCTTTTTGATTTGATTCAATTCATAGTGATCTGATTGGCTAATTTCTTATGTTTTGGTAACAATTTTTTGTTTCAACTACGAACGTATAAGTTTTAAGTGTTTCAGTAGCTATCATGACATCCATGCAGTTTGTGCAAAAATAAACAGCAGTTTGCATTATTGTTGTTTGTCATGGATTACGTTAATGGAATATTGGTTCCTGAACGTATTTCTAACATGTCAGCATGGCGTGACACCAATGGAATGATAGATAATCTTGAGCAACCCAACAAATCATTTTCACATTAGCCACCTAAAACTCAAACAGTTGTATCTGTGAGTAAGAATGGCTTATTGTTTGAAGGTTAAAAGTGATGTTGCGTTTAGAGGTACGTATAGTTTATGCATTTGATATCCAATTCAAGATGTAGCTGAATTGGGGACTGTCAGGGGGACTTTAAACATAGAAGCTATTTTATAAGATCACCTGGCTGGCTTTGATCTCAGCCTGCTTGTTTCTTGTTTTTGAAGTGATTTTTCAAGTACTTGTCACCCCCTACCTATTTTGAAAACATGTTTAAAATGCATTTCTGGGCAATTGCTTTACGCTGGTGAATTTTGCTTGCGTGCATCTCAAATAGTTTGTGAGGTAGCAAAAAATTTTGACCCAAATTTCAGCCTGGTGTTTCTTACAAATTTTTATAAACATGCACAAATCCTTTCTATGAAGGGTTTTTGTAGCTATGTATTAGGCTTTAGTGAGATCCGAAGCCAAATTAAAGCTGGTGCGAACTATATTAAAAGGTCAAAGATTTTGAAAAATTTAGTCCAGTTTTAACATGGGACCTGAAATTAAAAAATTGTTCCGTTTTTTCTTGCCCTTAACTTCTGGTTTGGCAGTGAGCATTCGCAAATTAGAAAGACCACTTAAAATAAATAACATTTTTCTATGGACAAAAATATAATTTTCTATTAATCTTGAACAAAAATAGAATTTAGCATTGCAGGTACCGATGTAATGTAATATAGCATTGGAAAAGGAAACAAGATTGATGAATAGCAATGTTTACATATCAAACCGCTTGTTTGACCTCTTGGCAAACTGTTGGAGATAACACGATACTGAAATAAGTCAAGTTCACCTATCAAATGATTTCGAATGGTTTTATAAATCAAAAGTCATTGTGATACTTTTCAATGAAAATCTACTTAGAATTCACTATTTATGAAATTAAAAAATCATTAATAAAAATAGGGTTGTATGGTAGTTCATTGAATAGGCAGAGATACTATCAAAAATAGGCCAATAGAGATTTATAACTTCTTTTATGAAAACATCATATCTTAACATGCCAAAATCTGATAGAATTTAAAAAGTTCTAATACATAAGTCTTGTAAAAGGAAAAAACAAGTACAAATTAACCAATCACAATTAAGAATAAGAGGAAAACATATGTACGTAAATCAAACCACTCCTAGATAGTCTAGAAGCTTAGTCATACCCCTAAAGCATGTTACACAGTGCGCGGTGCGTTAAGCGTGCATCACAAATCTACTTCTAAGCATGCGCGTGGTTATCCCAAACATACATGACTGTCGACTATGCATTCCTGCTAACACAAAGATTAATATACAAAAGCTCTGAATATATATAAATTCCGGTTCTACAAATGCGAATATGCAAAAGAAAGTAATAATATAAATGAATGAAAATGCGCAGAAGATACGGGCGCAGTGCACTGAGGAAAATCTCAACACACTCCCCTCCTTGACTCAGTTAGGAGTCAAGCTTAATGTGAGATTTCCAATGTGCATCTTTTGCGGTGGCTCTGGTAGACCTTTCCCTGACTGGGGAACTCTCAGTCTCCTCACATCTTCCATTTTCCTCACCCCCCGTCTTCCTCTCGATCACGGTTCTTACTTCTAACAGACAAAGCTTTTGCAATGGACGAGTAAGAAGTTCAGGCTTACCTCTTACAAGTGTTTGTACCTTCGCACCCCAAACTTGTCCATCTCTCCCTTCAATGAGTTCTTCGATTTTACCCATTTTCCATGTTTCACATTATCTTTGTGGATCAATACGACGTCTCCAAGAGTACCTTTTGACGATTCATTGCCATTTAATCTATGCGTCTCCAGTAGATCGATCAGATATTCATTTCTCCATCTTATCCAGAAATGTTGCAACTTCTTAGTGATATACACAAATAGTTTGTTCATTGAAGTTGTATCTTCATCTTCATCTGAAAATTCTACATAGTCAGCAATTTGCGAGATTCTTCGCCCAAACAGTAATGAAAAGGTGTTAATACATCATGACCTATCTCATTATATGAATAAGTTAAGGACCTTGAATTCAAAATCCCTTCGACTTCTACAAGGACTGTATCAAGTTCATCAAAACTCAGTCAAGCATTGCCTAAGACCTTCCTTAGTGTCCTTTTTACGCTGCCAACTAACCTCTCGTAATAAACCCCTTGCCAGGGACTCACTGGCAGGTTAAATCTCCACTGAATCCTCCTAGAATCTAGAAATGACAACAACTGCTGGTCGTTGCAAAGCTTGTCTAGGTAACGCTTCATGGCCTTAAATGTCTTAGTTGATAGCTATAACTTGGCGTTCCCTGTCTTGCCTTAAATTCCGTAGACTGTTTTGAGCTTCAATTATCCATAGGCTTTCTGCATTTCTGATCTCTCGAATAGTAATTCTACCCCTTGTCTCCTTATTACCATTTCTCCTAGCCTTAACATTAGAAATAAATGTTAAGACCATGTCTGTGATCCTAATTAACCTATAAATTGAGCTATACTTAGCTACGTCAATGATGGTTTGAATACCCTTCTCTTGAATAGCTACGGCTGCCATTGCTACTGTTTTCTTCCTTTCTGCAGTAGTATCTGGGGTATCTTGTAACATAAAGCTATGCTGCCAATATTCCCTGCTCTTGCTTAGCCACTCAGGTCCTTCCCACCAAAGGGAATTATTCTTAAGTACACTTGCTGCACCCCGCCCCTGGATCCTACGTCAGCTGAATTTTGTACACCTGGGCAATGCCCCCAATTTTCCTTATTTGTTACAGTGAGTA
This sequence comes from Chrysaora chesapeakei, assembly GCA_011763395.2. NCBI lineage: Eukaryota > Metazoa > Cnidaria > Scyphozoa > Semaeostomeae > Pelagiidae > Chrysaora > Chrysaora chesapeakei. The sequence goes on from JAADKT020107774.1 coordinate 9,995, forward strand.
TTTCGTTGACTCTATGTTGCACAAATTGACGCCATTCTTCATTGTTATAGATCCAATAAAAGGCTGTTTTGCTGTCCAGCCAGTACTTAATTCCATCTATCTTAACTTGAGAAATTAAGGCTTTATGAACAGTATTCATTAGGGTGGCTAGAATCCTGGCAGACATCAATTCTAATCTGGGTATACTTAATTTCTTAAGCAGAGCAACTCGTGTTTTGGTACAGATTAACCTAGTGTGATATCCCTGAGAGGTTTCATACACTAAATAAACAGCTGCACAGTAAGCAGTTTTTCTAGCATCTCTTACTCCATGCAAGTAACAGGACTTAACTTCATCTGACTTAAATTCATAAAGGCATCTTGGTACAGAGATTTTATCAATATTCTTAAAGTCACTCACCCACTTGTTCCACTGAACTTTCCTTCCTCAGGCAGTTCATCACCCCAGTTCAGCTTCTCAGCACAAAGTTCCTGGAATGGAGCTTTGGTAACCACAGTTATTGGACTTACAATTCCTAAGGGTTAAAATAACTTTGCAATTTCACTAAGGATGAATTGCTTAGTGACTTTTGCTTCTGTTAGATCTGTGAAAACCATTTGCTTAAATCAAATTCAAGCTTATCATCCACATTGTTCCATGCAATCCCTAAGACTTTCAATGCCTTGTTATTATCTGATGATCCAAGCATGGTCTTAGCATAGGTCTCCTCTAATCTCTGATTGCTATCTGTCTTAGAACCTCCACTCTCAGCAATTTCAATTTTCTGAGCTAGAGTCTTGTCAGATATCTTCCATTTTCTAAGCTTAAACCCTCCTTCCTTCATTCTATCCTTAGCCTTTAGATACAAGTCGTATGACTCATCCACATTCTTAGCTCCTGATACTAAATCATCAACATAGAAGTCAGGATCTATCTCTCTGTATCTCTCAATGTGATATCTCAGAACAGCATTTAAAAGGAATGGAGATGAATTCACTCCAAAAACTACCCTCTTAAATCTATAGACAGCAATCTCAGAGTTGATATCATGAACATTCTCAGGCGAAAGGAATCTAAGAACATCTCGGTCAGTTGGGTCAATTTTAATGTTAAGGAGTGCCTTCTCAATATCCCCTACAAGTGGAATATGGCTCTCCGAAAATCTGACAAGAACATAAAAAAGAAGTGGTGTTAAAGAAGGACCCACATGAAAACAATCATTTAAAGATGTACCTCGTTTTCCATCTTTGCATGATGCATCATAGACAATCCTCACTTTTGTGCTTTCTGCATCTTCTCTCACTACTGCTTGGTGTGGAAGATAATGCACTTTCCTAGGCCGATCAACTTCAGCAACTCTCTCTATGATCTGATTCTTCAATTGTTCTTTCATGAGGGCATCGTACTCCTTCATGATCTCTGGCTGTCTTCTTAGCTTCTTCCCTTGGCTGTTTAATCAGCTAAGGCTCAAAGGATAATTAGATGGAAGGGGTTTATGCCCCACCTTCCAAAGCAACTAAACGGAATATCTTTCACCATCAAAAGCAATTTCATCAATTGAATTAGAGTGAATTTTGTTGTCTTCACTGATCCAAGGGTATCTAGATCCCATAATTTATTAACATCTGCATCAAGCTGCTTCATCACAGTATTGGCATGTAAATTTTTGCTGACATTTGAACTCATGACAAAATTTACATTAACATTTTCAATTTGGTTAAGCTTCTTACCTTTAAGTGGACCAGATAACACCCAGTCAAGCTTTGTCATCACAGCTACTGGTTGTCCTGTCTCCCCTCGAATTGTCTCCTGCTCTACCAAACTCCAAAGAAAATCTATTCCCACCAATACATCAACTTGAAGAATTTCCTGTGAACTAGAAACGTCTGAAAACCAAAGGCTCCTCAGATGAGGATAATCATTTCTACATGTTCATTGTTAATTTCAGAGATAACATCTACATTATATGCTTCAATGAAAACACTCTTCCCACTTCTCAATGCTTTCAATTCTACCTTCACTACATCCTTTTCTTTCACATCCACATTCTGGGATCTGAAGTTCTTAATTCCTAGTTCCTCTCTTCTACAAGGCTGCACACCCAAACGCTCAACAACACTGCTCGTGATGAAGGACTTCTGGCTACCAGAGTCAAGTAAGACACGCAACTTGGAATTGGCATAACCCTTAAGCGTGGCTTTTACGGTCTGCAAGATGGCTCCCCTCCTGATTCTACACTACTTACAATGGAAGTGGTGGTCGCATTAAAGGGTGGCGCTGTTGGGTCTAAACTACCCTTACGTTCCTTAAAGGGTGCATCGCACAAGCTAATATGATGTTTACCCTTGCAAGTTAAACATACGTTCTTACTTCTACACTTGAAGGCACGGTGCCCTGGTATAAATCATACAAAACAAAGACAAGATTTCTTAATTTTACTCTTACGTTCATCTAAGCTAGTGACCTTCAAACATTCCTTTTCTTTGTGATTTCCTCCCAAGCAGAAAATGCACTTGTCACCTTCCTTCTTCATGTGAAGAGCACTGGCGGTATTTCTAGGCCTGTTGTTGTTGCCGTTGTTGCTTTGTCTTGGTTCCGGATGCGGTTTCTTGGTCTCGACTGTCAAGTTTTTGAATTGCCTTTTATAAAACAAAGATCATCCAAATTGAGAAGCCGTCTATTGTCTTATCCAGTCATAGGCAGCAGGCCTAGGCCATGGAGTAACTTGTGGAAGGTTTATCTGTTCAAACACTTTTTGCTTGGTATAGACCCCTTGATCAATGCCGTAACAACAAAATATAAACAGCATGTGTGCGCAGGGTGCAGGGCAGAAAGAAGACGAATTGGGTGAGAAACAGCTGGTTGCATGTGGCTTCCTTTTCTTTGAGTTGAAAATGGCTGCTGGAGACTCTTCTTGAAACTACTCAGGGCATCTGGATTCAGAAAGTCAACAACAATATCTTTCAAAATTAACATTGACAACTGGGAAGCAGCAGCGTGGTGCTCTTGTGATTAAAGAATGCTGGATATCATTTCAAATTTGACAAACCTTTCATTGCCTGGTGTGACTGAATATCTGATTCATTTGCTTAGTGTTTTCATGAAGGAATCTCTAAAGGCTTACAAATCAATAGAAGCATCTGATTATTTTACTTGTGGACATGTACAAATTTGTTATTTTCATCCTATCACTAATGAAAGTGAATTTTGCTATATCAAATCTGAGGTATGTTCCAAGATCTCCAAAAAGCATCAAATTATTGATTACATTCTGATAAATTGACACTGCGCTCTCTATTTTGGTAATGTTGGAAAACCTCTTTGTTAAATTTGATATGTTATTTATATTTTAGGTACTCCCAGTTGACGCCAAGGTAAAAAAAAAGTATGATGTACGGGTCTGTCTCAACAAAGTTCATGCCTGGTTTCTGACTGGAAATTGCGCCTGTATTGCTGGGCTAGGATGTTCATGCCGTCACATTTCAGCTCTTCTATTTAAACTCAAAGCTGCGGTTCATTTCAAGATTAATAACCAAACAGCATGCACAAGCAAGCTTTGCGTTTGGAAAGCTTCAAGGAAGCATTTAAATTGATCATCTTTGTTAGCAATTGATTTTTGAAGGCCAAAGAAGCATTCATTGCCCAAGAATGACAAGAAACGCTCACAAGTTGCTCATTTTTCATGTATGGATCCCACTACTGGAGAAGATGAAATCTAAAAACAAGATCTTGAGCATTTGTACAAATTGTATGGCTACTTTGCAATTAAGAGACAAGAAGGCAAAAGAACCATTCCGAATTATACACAATGTTACTGTAAATGAAAGTGAGAATGACACAGCAGCCAAAACCGATGAAACCTGTATACCAGAACCACTAACAAGTTCATTTGACCCATCGACAGTTTATATGAATCAATATGAATTGCTGGAACATGGAAAATCCATTACAGGCATTACTGTAAATCATATAATCAGCAGTCATCTGACAATTTATGTGAAATAACAAAAAACAAGCATTATCAAATGCATGGTCCATACATAGAGCTGGGAGAAAAACAGCCTCAATTGCTCACCAGGTTTCAAGAATGCAAGACCGCAAATCCCTGATATGTTCAATAATGCAATATAAACAACTGTGGAAGCAACTGGTAGAATCGATCATTGATTAGCTTAAAACTGAAATATTTTTTTAAAGTCTTTTTTTGTGTTTCTTTTTGTATCTTTAAAAATGTGAACCGGCAGCCTTCCGGTATAGAAATAGTGCCAAATGTTTATTACAGTACTTGAGAAAAAAAATAAACAACTGTTTAAGTCAAAGTACACTAAGCATGGTAAAATCATGGAGTCTAAAGCAAACGAAAATATGTTCTTGAACAGCAACCATTGTATTCAAATTTAGGAATATATATAATAGCATATTATGCAATTATTGAAATATGAATACCAAAAAAAGAATTAGCAATTATCAAAAGTAGTAAATTGTGGAAGTTAATTATATACAGAAATCGAAAAACCAGCAATTAACTAACTGCTGGTTTGCAATTTTGGTGTAATATATTATTATGTATGTAGGTACCGAAATAAAAAAACAGGCAATTAACTAATTGCTGGTTTGCAATTTTGGTGTAATATATTATTATGTATGTAGATACCTAAATCGAAAAACCAGCAATTAACTAACTGCTGGTTTGCAACTTCGGTGTATAGTATTATGTAAATAGATACCGAAATTGAATAACCAGCAATCAACTAACTCAGAATGGATCAAAATCGAAACTTCTAGTTTTGAATTTCAGTATACCAAGCTTCGATACCAGCAGTTAACTAACTGCTGGTTTGGTTTTCTGTATACCAAACTTCGATACTGGCAAATAACTAACTGCTGGTTTGGATTTTTGTATACCAAACTTCAATACCAGCAGTTAACTAACTGCTGGTTTTCAATTTTGGTATACCAAACTTCGATACCAGCAGGTAACTAACCAGCAGTTAACTAACTGCTGTGTGTTAGCTACTGGTTGTTAACTGCTGGTTTTCAATTTCCGTATACCTAACTTCGATACCAGCAGTTAATTAACTAACTGTTAGTTAATTAATTAACTGCTGGTTTGGATTTCGGTATACCAAACTTTGATACTGGCAATTGATTAACTGCTGGTTTTCAATTTCGGTAATTGTAATAAAGTTAGTCTCTACAGTATGCCGGAATTCAAAACCAGGCAACAACTGCTCTTTAGTTGCCAAAAGAAGGGGGGCTAGAATAGCAGGGGGTTTGGCAAATTCCCGAAATATTAAGTAAGTGCAATTACGGCGAGATGGTTTCTTGTAGAGTGTTCTGGATGGAATACAGAGAATTTATTTGGTGGGGGGACGAAATAGGAATGTCCTTCGTTGATAAATGACAAAAACTTGATTAGGGGGGGGGGGGCGTCTATTAGCAACATAAGGGTAACTTTACTATTTTTTAAAATTACTATCTGCTGTATATTTACGGTTTAATGTCTGACACCGGAATCTGGGAAAAGTTACAGTTTAACGGCCATGGACCAAAAAAGCTACACTTGACGTTACACCAAATTTCTGCCTTATGTTTATCTAAGAAAGGTGGACACTGGACAGACAATAGTACTTCTACTTGAAAAGTTTTTCTTGTAACCATAGCATATATAGTGACTGTAGAGTGAAATAAACACTGATCTTGATGTTGATGTATTAGAAAGGCAGTTTCACGATCCCTTTGCTAATTCTTATCTTGTTATCTTAGTTTACAATGCAGTCTTGGAATTTAGTAAAAAGTACTATCCTTAACATTCTTGTTAATAAATAAAGACTAAATTGTAGAGATGCTAGAGCCCCTAGCCGGTGATGAATTCAATGACGATGATGAAATATTTTTTGAATATTGCAGCACAAGGCGCCCTATATAGTGACAGAAATACTGTCTGTTGCAGATGTCTAGGGGTAAGCAATTGGTCTGGCATCACATGTACTATATCATTTTTACGATTTGGGATAAGTCACATTGCATCTTGAGGATGGGAGAATGTAATGTTTCCTGTCACATTATTATCATATGAAATATGGTACCCTGCAGCATTAGTCACGTTGCATCTTCCAGAGCGCGATTTGTCTACATTTGGTCTGCTTCTGATGACAATGGAAGAAGATGGATTGGTGTACTGGAAGAGCATAATCACCCAAAGCTGGCACCACACAAGATCGCAACAAGGGTACAAGAAGACATTCAAATTTCCACTCGAACGAACATGAGAATAACCGCAAAAGACCTAAGCAAAGGCATCAGAATGCTCTATGTACCAGGAGAGGAAAGTTCTGCAGCAGTAAATATCGACAGAGTTAGAAGAAAGAGAAGGTTGGCCATTGGGCTTACGACCCAAGGGAGTGGAAAGTCTGATGTAAATGCAATGGCAGCTATTGCTGAATTTAAAATCATCAGGCAAAGAATTGAAAACGAAAGCATGGAAGAGCAGGATGCAACTATCACATCAACAGTCGACCAGACGATGGGCAATTACAAAATGCGGGGCTTGGAGTATTCATTTTCCTCACAATATAAATACGCTTGTTTTATGTCGCCGTTTCAAGAAAATATTCTTGCCAAGGCCAACTACATTTACGTAGACATTACATACACTGGGCACCAAGTTTTCCCGTATTTGCTTAATATTGCAACTTTGAATGAGAAGACACTCCTGTACAGTGCAGTAGCTAGGGTGCTGACCAACAAGCAGGATAGTAAAGCCTATGTAACAGCATTTAAAGTCTTTGGAGCAGTAACGAAAGGATGTCCGGAATTCAAAAATGGAGAGAACCTGGATCTTATTCTTGTGGACTTTGACAATCCACAAGCCAAGGGTCTGAATGAGGCATTGGGTGAAACATGGTTGGAAAGGTGCTGCGAGGATGTCACGTTCATTGGAACAGGTCACTTAACAGAGTGGGAAAACTGGTAACGAAAACGTAAAATGAAAGAGAAATTTCTCTCAGTCTTGGAAGGAAAATCCCTGAGTTAAAAGATAAAGAAGATGTTTTAAAAGTTTTCTCCATACTTTGTGGGGAAGAAGCAATTTGGGAAGCAACCAAATTTGTGAAAGATTTTCGCAGCATTGTATGCACGTTGCACTAGGGAAGATTAAGGCATTGGGCAGCATGGTGGAGAAGACCAAGTCACCTGAAAATGTTTACCTCTGCATTCAAAACGTGGGAGAAAGGACTGAGGACAACAAATCTAGTAGAATCGCTGAATAGGCAGTCAATACCGAGCAAAGGATGCAGCTTGTATTCACTACTGGAAAATATTTACAGAGAAGACAGGGCACACACTGCAAAACAGG
>JAADKT020108885.1:0-17307 GCA_011763395.2 Chrysaora chesapeakei
TAAATAAGCTACTGTAGGTACGGGCCCTTTTACTGGAAGTAGCAACCCTGGATATTCGTTGCCAGTCCGCCTCTGTGGTTAAACATGTAACAAATAAAATATTGAGCGGGCTCGGGGGGTATCAAAACCCCAAATTCCGGAAGAAATTTAGGACAAACATTTGTGAAACGATGATTTATATATTGTTGCTGCTTTTGCTGTTTTTGCTGTTATTGCTATTACGTTCCTGCGTTCCTGTGTTCCTGCGTTCCTGTATTCCTGCGTCCCTGTGTTCCTGCGTTCCTGTATTACTGTCCGAAGACCGAAGTCAAGAAGATCACGAAGTTTCCACGAGGAACATCATATGAACATTTTCACTAGTAAACTTGCAGTAGAACTAGCACGTGAAATAATAACTAGTAAATATTTAGTAAAGTCCTAGATTATAGATTCTCATTGGTTATTGAATGAACACGAAGAACTCTCTGATTGGACAGAATTTGTAACATATCCTATTGGCTAAAGTTAATCATATTAGGGCATCGCAGTAGGGGTATATAACGTAGGTTTTCAGGGGTTTTGGGAAGAGCTTCTTGGAGTGGATTGCAGATTCATTTTATTATCATTCTGCTGTTTTTGTGGAACTTCAACAGGGAATTATGCTTTGAAGTGGTCTTTGAAGGAGTGTAGGTTTTCCCTTATTTTCGACCATTCTGATAATTGCTCCTGTAACTTTTCCAGCATTGCTTGAAATTAGATTTTCAACGCATGCGAGTTCCCATCGTCCTCTAGGTATGTTTGCATCTTTGACAATTACAATATCTCCTGACTGAATCTCTCTTTCATCAGCATTTTTCTCGGTTACTCAATGATATTCTATAGGCTAAGCAAATATTCGATACTCCATCGTGACAATAAATGGCCAAGCAATGTGTTCAAGTGACATGCTCTTTTCTCTAAAGTAGACGAATCAAAGTTATCTTCTTCGTCAAGTTCTTCTTTGCTTGAGAGTGTTGGAATTCTTCTGCCGATAACGAGGTACGCGTGTGTTTAACGGCTTTTCCATATCATCTGCTGAGACACAAGTTAGAGGCCTGGGGTTCAATACTCTTTTTACCTCTATAAGACCGTAGTAGCTAAGTTCTTCAAAATTCAGTTTGGCATTTCCAAGGATCTTTCGCAGACACGTTTTCACTAACTGTGCCATTTTTTCGTTAAAAGCAATGAGCCAGGGAGCCTTTTCTAAAATATTCTTCCATTCAATTCTTCTTCGACAGGTAAATTCTTTAACATCTTTATGACTAAAGAATTTTACAAGTTTCTTATTTGAGGTTTTGACGCTTTTGGCATTGTCCGATATTATCTGTTTTGATGTAGCTACCTGAACGTGTTATATCTCTTAAGACATTTCATCGATGAATGCTACAACAGACAAGTCTGGTACAGCTTCTCAAGATGTACTGCTCTATTTGAGAAACAAGTGAATAAACAAACATACGCTTTCTGTGACCCTTTGCTTGTTTTGATGTAGAGAAGACCCACAAAATCAATTTTAATACGCATAAATGCATTTTCTCCGCAAACTCATTCTCTTTCCTTTGGTAAATCAACTGGCATTTGCACAACATAGCCTTTACTTCGAAACTATTTGCAAATATGGCAAGAATGAATTAATTTCCTTATCAATTGTCTTCCGCGAGGTACCCAGAAGTCTAGCGTAATTCTGTAAAGCCTGGCTTCCATATGATCGTTCACGATCGCTGACGATCGCTGAGGATTGATTGGTTTTAGTAGCGATCGCAAACGATCATTTGGAAACAAATTTTCACATTTGTAGCGATCATAAACGATCTGATCACAGGCGATCGTTGGGTGGGATAGAAATGAGTCCTATTCCAGCGATTGCCAGCCATCCGCAAATATCGGTTGCGATCCACAGTAACACGAATACTTGCTTTCGATAAAAACCTTTTCTCCTCTGAAGCTGCCATTTTGAATTTAAAAAAGAGCACCAAAGTCGCACAAAAGTCAAATTCAGCGATCCGCAACGATCGTGAAAGATCCTCAGCGATCGTCAGCGATTCTGACTGCCAGCGATCGAACGATCGCTAAAGATCCTCGGCGATTGCCAACGATTATATGGAAACCAGGCTTTAAGAGTCTCTTTTACTTCGATATGAAAGCAGCTTCATGACAATTCAGTATAATCAAAAGAGTGGCAATAGCATTGGATACCTGGCACTCCAGGTTTAATATATTTAGCAACTGTTTTCTTTCACTGTTGTAATTTTCGTAGCTTCTTGAATACTTGACTGAAATTTTATTTTTTTCACACTGTTTGAAGACATCCTTCTCCTTCTCCAATAAATTTGTTTGTGTACTAGGATAATCACTGTGATCCTCTGAGCCATGAAGGTATTTCCCACCACAATTGGTTTTACCGAAGTTCCGAAGAAAAACAATCCCCAGATCCGAGGTCACCAGGGTCTTCCTTTCCAAGGCAATGTCTCCAAGTATTTATCATTAAATCAGTAATAAGTAAAAAGTAGCAATGTTAGTCAATTTCACAATTTCAGATCTTCTATTATATACAAACTGTTTGTAGTCTTTTTTCAGATTGCATCCAATACCACACTACCCTGCTATCTGCCCAGCAAAAAATACCATCTATCTTCAAAACAGGCATCAATGCTTCTTTAACGAAGCTCACAAGACGAGCTAATATCTAAGCTGCTAACAATTCCAGTCTAGGAATAGAAATCTCGGCATCAGTTGAGTATGACGAGCTTTTGATGTAACCAAGGCAGATTTCCATGTACCTTGACTTTTGAAGCAAATATAGACAACTGCACAATATGCCAATTTTGATGCATCTCTTAAAACATGGAGGTAAAAATAATCTGCAGGCTCTTCAAGCTTTAGATAACATCTGTCCACTGCTAATTTGAATCCCTTCCATCCAATTTATCGAGCATATGATGAACTGTACTTCTTTTTCACACAAGAGTGTGTCCCAATCGTACTTCTTTCCGCATAGATTTAAACACACTTCTGCAACTTGAGCAAATTTCAAATCTGAGACAGGCCCTGTGAAATTATGACCGGAACTTTTACTCTTCAATGCTATGTTTCTTCTTCTTCTTTGCATGTGCCGTACATTACAACTTCATGTTCCTCTGTTCTATTGTTTGCTGCCTGCACACTACTCTTCTAGATCACATATCATTGTACTGTAACTTTCATTCTTTACGGTTAGATTACTGGATACAGAGTACTTTAATTGAACTTGGCTCCATGGGTTTTGCTCTGTTTTTTTTTTTTGTATACTCTTTTGTTACTTATGGCTTTGTCCACGTTTTGCCTACTACAGTACCCTTCTAAGGAATTTTCTGTGTATGCCGTCTAATTTGTTGGAAATTTGCAGATTTGATTTTTTGCAATTATAAAGTCCACCCGAAGTTAAAAGTCTCCACTTTAATCTTGTTCATCAGAAAAATTCTATATGACTTTTTATAAAACTCTCAAGAAAGAGAACCGTTTAGTGCACTGGGCAATGAGTTCCACTCTCTATTGTAAAGAAATGTACTTTCTTCATATACTATATAGTCTTCTTGTGATGGCACTTTCTGTGTCAATCAGATCACCTAGAAATTCGCAGTTGTTGCATTTATCTTCACCTCCACTTCCCTGGAACCCCAAAACGACCCTCACTAGCTCTATTGACTTTGAAACTTTTAGTCTATCATTGTTTAAGATCACTAAATTGTCTGAGGCAACCTTAATAAATATATCTAATATTTGTACAAGAACGTCCAACAAACAACTACTCAAACAACTCAAACAGATATAGAAAAGATGACAAGGAGCCAGAATTTCTACCTTCCCCAAGAGGCCAAAAGACAACAAGATATCATTGAAAAAAAGAGCGTATACTGAATCGATTTCCATATTTCAGAAAAAAGTTAATTAAAATTCCATCAGATATCAACCTGAAGGACATTCATAAAGGACCTGTTAGTTATTTGAGTGCATTAGAAATCATCGTCTAACCTTGAATTTTCTCTTCATTTCGGTTTAACCAGCATAGTTTATTTGCATTAAGTAAGAGCGATGGCATTAAGATGGAATGTGAACAATTAAAATATCACTCACATTGAGCTCACTGATTGATAGACGCAGAGGAAGGATAACGCTGACTTTCTCAACTAGAAGACAATTTAACGTGTTATAGGTAGACGTCCCAATGCACATTTTCTTTGGGATTCTTCTTTGTAGTTTTTAACGAATATATATTTATATTAGGTTTAACAATATTTAGTTTAAATCTGACGTCAGTTTTTAAGAATAATTACAGAGACCAAGCATTGACAGAGCTTATTTGGACTTTCTTGTTTCCTTTTATCACTGCTTTAGACTTTAGGCCAACACACGGTTTAAACCGGCCTAACCTTTTGTTGACGGGTTTTCTCGAGTCTTTTAACGTTTGATAAATAGAACCGACAAGCAATGCAGAGCATTGAGAACCTGTTTATTGTTTTTGATAATAATTTTGTGAACAAATTTCGTAGGTCCGCGAAATCTATGTCCGCGTATTAGTAATTTGCTAGGCCTAATTACCAAAACGCGGAGACGCATTGAGGTTCTGGTTGTTGCTGCTGTAATGTTGTAATGGTTGTGTTCCTGCCGTTTATAACAATTGCTTTGTTCTTATTGGTTAATCGAGTTTTTTTCGCTAGCGTTATCCTGCTCCTTGTTCCCCTATCTCTAAATAAGGGAACGGGGAACAGGGGAACGGGGGAAGGGAGGATCTCTAAATAGGGGAACGAAAAAAGGCACATCATACCAAAAAGTCGTTCACACCAATGAAAAGAACTTTATTCAAAATATGGAAAATATGCACCTTGGAAACTTTTTCTCTGCTTTGCTTAGAAATATCACGGTTTCAAGAACAATTTTCGCAAAAGGGGAATCACTTTTCAAATCACTAAAAGTGAGAATGTAAAAACTACGAAGTAAAGCGTTGAAAAATATATCATCCGAGAGCTCTTTGGCAGCGAATTTCGAATCTTTCCAATTTTGTTGAATTTACAGTAAATTAAGGGGGTCAAATCCATTATAAAACCGACGATATAAATGTTCGATGTTATCAGTGAGCCATAATTATAATATTTCTGACATTCACAGCTAATGGAAATAATAGCGTATTGAGACTGGGCTTCGCTGCAGACAAGCATCAAATGACAGTAACTTTGATTATGTCTGGGCATGGATGAACTCTTTTACCACTAAACTTTGGAATTTGGGGATTCTTGTCGGTAATTGAATATTTCAGTTGCTCTGGCTCAGTTTTACCCCTGAATGAAGATTGCTCACTCTTTCTGGAAATTTGTTCTACGTCATAAAAGAAACAAACAAGAAACATTTGTCACTTTTGTTGCATGATTTATCGTTACAAAAACGATAACGATATATCACTTTAACTTTTGTTTTTGTATTGTTTTGTTTTGTACAAGTATTATTTCCAAAATAAAAAATTTATCTTGTATATTTCGCAATATTGCCCAAAGTTCTTTATCTTCTGTTTTTGTTGTTTGATCTGAAATATAAGTGAGAGATTTCATTCTGTAAACAGAATTAACAACGAGGGGGTCGGTATTTCGTGAAATATTATGCTATTTTACCGTGGGCCATTCAGTGGAAGACCCTTAAACTTATTGTTTTGCACGCGAGACCAGCTGTCACACGAAATAGACCCACGAAACTACCTGGGGTTACGGAATAAAATTTGTTACCATATCCAGGTTCTATAAAGGTGTCATTTGTATCTCCAGGCTGAGGCACTACCAATCCTTCATTATTGAACAACTGGTCCGCTTTCTCGAACATTTTTTCAAAAATAGGAATTTGAACTGATGTTATACCAGACTTGGAATCATTGATCGACAATCTTGTTGTAGCTTTTGTCAGCACGTCTTCCATTATTGCTTTCCTGCCACTCATTCCCGTTTTAGCGAAATTTAAGATGTGCGCTTGTCTCTGAGCGTGAGTCATCCTGCTCCACTTTTCATCATCAATGGCCAGGTGTTGGGATTCTGCACTGATCCTGTAATCCCATTTTATTGAAAACCACCCTGTTTTCACTTCGAAACTGAGAATGGATAACTTCCTTGATGTCAATAAACTCACAAGGCTCTTTTGGATTGAAGTCAAGAGAATACTTGATCATAAAGTTAGCTTATTCCGTGTCGTTGTTTGTATATTCTCCTGGAGGATCTCATAAACCAGTATCTATCCTTTCTGGCTTCAACGTTGCTTTTTTATGTCAACACTCTGAAAAAGCAAAGAAGAATGATTATTTCCAAAGAAGCTTTTGCCGTGGACATTATGGGCCCACTGCAAATCTATATCTTTCCCAAACTTGAGGAATCACCTTTGATCCCGACAAGAGTGTTAATGCATGTATGTCTGTTGATGGTAGAGATTTTCTTGATTTCACAAAAAGGCATTCCCAAGCTACTTTTCTTGCACTATATTTACAAATAGTAATAAGAAACTGTTGACTAAACTGGAGTTTTTGCTAGAGAATATAGAAATCTTCAAGAAAAGAGACTCAAAGTTAGAAATACTGTAGCCTCAAAGCTTCAGGCTTCAACCTTTGTACTTTAGAAAGATAAAATTCCTAAACAAATCAAGAAACATTTCTCAGATTGACAAGGGTGGCCGTGGTAAATATAACGTATAGAATTTTCCATCTTTATCGAAAATGGACATTCCTTTTTGAACTTATTTACGTCCGGGGTTGTGACTTCTTTGGGCAAGAAGATGTAAATAGTTTTCTCAAAAGCTACTCAAGACTGAAGTGTTACCTTATGTTAAAAAAAAAAACGAATCATGAAATGTATTCCCCTTGAAATGCTACAGTTTGATCCCTGTTCCCTGTCGTTCCATATTTCCTTGAGCCCTACAACTTTATCGTCAAATTCTTCTTCTGAGTTGCAATCGATTAGGCAAGTAAACTTTATCTCACCCTCTTGTTTTCCAAAGATTTCTTTCAAGATGACCTTCTTACTCTCTGTATTCACACCTCTTGCAGAAGGTTCTCTGTTAATGTTTTCTTTAATGTGAATTGAGCAACGAAGGAATGTGGCGTATCTGAATTTTCGCTTCAACCCATCTATTGTTGCCTGTTCGCCATCTGTTCCACAGGCAAGCATGCCTTCGAGTGAAGGTTTCCCCACTATCAACTGGTTTACTAACTAAGGGGACGATTTCCAGTCTTTTTTTTGATGCGTTAGAAGTGGTCAGATATAAAGACTGGTGGCTATCCTGTATCCCGTTTTTGAAGCCTTAGATTTCTGTAAGTCGTCACTGTCAAGCTTATGTTTTCTCGAAAGATGTTAAACGTTGGACCTATACCAAAGACGGCGAAGGAGTCAAGATCAGTGCGAAATTGCTCTTGTTCGACAAGCTGACGATCACTTGCTGAGACGATCGGGATAAAGACTGCGTTCTGTGATAAATCCTTCCAGTTCAGCCTTGTCTCTCTTGGTCTTCTAGGGTAGCATCCATATCCTATCAACGCCGACAGGACAATTTTTGTCTGTTTATTTTTCAAAGATTCTTTAATTTTCTCTCTTACACTTGGAAAAATTCTCTTGAAGGGTATGCTCTGCTTTGAATTTTCCATGTGGTCTTGTTATCCCCTTCCTCCTCAATAATGAGGAAATTTACCATTACACATTACCTATCTTCAAATATGTTAAGTGCTTTTGCAATGTTGTTGTTGTTGTTGTTGCGGTGTTGTTGTTGCTGCTGTCCTAATTTTTGTTTGGAAAAGCTTTCCTAAGTATTTCATGAACTAACTGTCCATTTGAAATCCCAATTACACGTTACAATTTCTAGTGGTAAAAGATATTTGTACAGATAATTTTCGAAAAAGCGAAGACAGTCTTTATGAAAAATCGAGCAGAACTTTGTGTACATCGCTGAATGTTGTTCTACTTGCTCTGAATACATCGATAATGAATGTGTGCCCGTACTCTGTTCCTCCAAAAAATAGTCCAAAACTTTTGGATGCGGGAGAGGGGGGTAGTAGAGGAGTCCGTAGGGGGGAAATAAGAGAAAAAGAGGGAAATGTTTTTTTATTTTTCTCTTGTGGATATACAGCCTCGTTGTAAATAATTAACGAAAGTTTCAGATCTAAGACTTTTTGGCGCCAACTTCGAACTGTTCTCGTAGGCTCATATTGCACATTGATCTCAAAATGTCGACTCTCTCTGATACACTTTCTGGCCGTAGGCAATATCTTGCAACATATTCGCAAGCTGATCTGGAAAAGTTTCCTACTAGAGAGAGCTTTGCTCAAATGTTAGAAGAAGAATTCAATGCAGGGGCATCTGCGGCTAAGGTTAAGTACTGGGCTTGTTGCCGAGAGCCCCATGAAAATGGTAGCTTTCATTACCACTGTGCCATAAGGCTGACGGGAACAAAGAACTGGGTTTCCGTCAAGCACAGAGTGTTGAGCAAGTACGGCGTGGTCCTAAACTTCAGCGATAGTTATGACCACTACATAAGAGCATATCGATATGTATGCAAGCAGGGCAAAGAAGTGACTAAGCATCATTAGCATCCAAACTTGGCAGATGTTCCATTGCCAATGACCTACCGTGCAATTGCGGCAAACAAAGCGGCTGGTAAAAAAAGAAAATCCGCAAAACAGAGAAAAGAAGCTGAAGTACCACCAAAGAGGAGGCGTCGAACAATCTCCGAGGTAGCCAATTTTATCCGGCAACAAGAGATTAAGACATACACGGGGCTACCTCCGATTGCAGAATCAAAAAGAGAGAATGGACAAGATGAGATGATATCGCAGAATTTATTTTCTCGCGCTCTGAGAAGAATTTGAAGGAGCTCACCAACAAAGGGTGGCTTATGAAAGATGCACGGGAAAAAATAGTAGGCTGAAAGACCCCCCGAATTGAGAAGGTGATGGAGGCGCTGAGAAAAGAGTGTGTTGGTGACTGCAACAAACGGTGGCTTGACAGTGCAACGGAGGTTTTGCGGTTGAACAACATTGACATCGACGTTTACGCTAGGAGTGTGAGAGCCTTGAACACGGAAGAGGAAAGTTCAGGAACGTGATGCTGGTTGGTCCGGCCAAATGTGGGAAAACTTTGATGTTTAAACCGCTGAAATGCATTTTCAAGGAAAATGAGTTATTTGAAAACCCGTCAAACGACAAATTTGGCTGGGTGGGTGCAGAGAAAGCTTCTGTTTTAATTCCACAAGATTTCCGATGGAATAAGGAGTGCATAGCATGGAAGGATCTGTTGCTCCTTCTTGAAGGCGAAACAGTGAAGCTTCCAGCACCGAAAAATTTCTATGCTGAAGATATTGTCCTGGATAGTGATGTCGCCATATTTGCAACAAGCAAAGCACCCATTACATACAAAGGTCCATACATCACAACAGATGCTGAGGAGGATGCGATGATGAGTGTCTGTTGGAACACAATAAAATTTCAACATAGATTTTCAGAAGAGGAGCAGAAAGTTGTGCCACCCTGTTGGCTCTGTTTTGCAGAACTAGTCTTTGTGGGAGCAGACTAAGAATATACACATTTTCATTCAAAATTTCATTCAACCTTTAGACACTTTTTCATTCAAAATTAATCATTGCTGACAATTAAATGCTTTAGCCATATAAGAAACGAAACCAGTTTGGGAACAAAAACTTTTATGCTTAAAGAATGCTACAGCATGAATGTTTCCATGCACGTTTCCATACATGTTTCCATACACGTTTCCACTCAACCTATAGGGGTGACGTACTAAATTTAACATGTTTCCACATTTTTCCACTTTTTTTAAAAAAGAATAATATATTCCTTTATTATAGTTGTGGAAACATGTGGAAATTATTATAATTACCTACATTACAAAAATATATAGATACAAGGCATAAGCATATGAGAAGTGTTTACTTTTAGTACTTTATTCTCACGCCATTAGCTTTTAACACCATTTCTATTCTCTTATCCATTGATTCTATGATTTTGTCAATATCTTCTGCTGGGAAATTCATCATGGTTTGCTTCACACGAGCTGAAAACTCTTGGAAGGTTTCCTTGCTAATGTTACCATCAAGAGCCCGCTGTCAAACCTTATCATTAACAGAATGAAAAAAAATTCAAATGCGGAGATTTTGAAAGAATCTTGAAAACCTTTGCTTTAACAGATTTAAAGGCCTCTCTTGCTGCTTTACTGTTCTGTCTTGGGCAGCCATCCTGTAAGAACCGTCTTCCTTTTGTATCAATGCTTCTCTCAAAGGCATCATGAAAGGAAGAGTGAACAATTTCTGCCATTTTCTCTCAATTTATTGCCCCAAAGTATTGCTCGCATAAAACAACACCATGGTTGTAAGAAATCGCTACCATAGAAATGCAGTTCACTGCTCTTTCTCTTGTGCCCTTAGACGTGCAACCAATTTTTAAACCCTCACATTTCCTTCTCCATTCACGGGCTTTTGGTGTCCTTGCTTGATCCAAGGGATTTGTCTTGAACTCAAATCCTTTCCCATCTAAATAGAAGGATATATGACGATTCCAGAAATCTTGACCCAGTTCGAATTTACGCATTTTCCTGCAAAATTTCATTCTATTCTTTAAAATCAGTTTGAGACATGAGGCATTTCTTCTGCAACCTTAAGTATCCATATCCATATACTTCTTTGTTCATAAGCCTCCTTACTGTTCGATTCGATATTTTTTGTTCTACACCAGCTTCAACTGCAACTCGCCATGAAGTAAAAGAGCCTTCACTTTTTCGAAGTTTAGGAGTAGAGTGTAAGATCTGCCTCCTGTCCTGACTGGTCAGCTTTCGAGGACGACCTGTGTTCTGATTACGGGCGTCGTGACTCATCATGCTGAATGGTTTTCTGGCATGCCTGTAAATCGTGGCTTTGCTATACTGTGGATACATTTTCAATAATTCTACACCAGATACACCACCCATCTGATAGAGAGCTGCTATTTCTGCGGAGTGTTAAACAGTAACTGAATTTTTCCTTGTAATCTCCCTTCCTCCCCCTTGTTGAGCAAACATCGTGCTCCTTTCCTTTAAATATATATTGAATGAATGCATCAGGCAGCATGGTACCACTGTCATCTGTGAACAAGATCAAACTTTTCTTTAAATTAGCACTGATGTATCTCATATATTTTCTTTGCTGTGGGGGCGGAAAGGGAATGCTCCAATAGGGGAGGTAGTATAAATCTATCTCAGAAAATCTAACAAGTGGGTGGGATACCCAAGGAAAACTATTGGAGAAAAGGTACATAGCACGTCTTAAAAATCTGTAATCTGGGCCAAAAATTTCTACTGTTAATAACAATAAGCCGATCGTCCTCTACGAGCTCTCCCCAGGGTTTATCCTTCTGTTAAAATTGAACAGCCAAAATAATTTCCACGGTTCAAAGTTGAAACACAAGACCCAGAAGCCACCAATTAGACGGGAAAATTTCACAATGAGAACGACGATAAATAATTTAGACATTGCATTATCCATTTATTGATTTTTTAAGATGACATAAACTTTAATTATTTCGACAATTCCAGCCAACGACATAAACAAAATCGATTTGACGGTTGAGATTCGAGGAAATATGATTTTGGGCCTGAGGACGATGTTGGGTAAACCTTGTCAAGTCTATCAAAAAGGCTATATTGTGGGCAACATTGATTGGTACAGCTGTCAAAATTGATTCATTTGGATATTGTTTCGTCAAGATGGCAATTACTTCTTTTCCATCAAAAAGGTTCTCTCCCAAGGGAAAACAATGGTGTGGGAGCATCATCTCTGTAGGCAGATCCATCTGGCTTGAAGCAAACATCTCAATCAGCTGCATTCTCTGCACTCACTCTGGTCAACAATCGTTGTAACAGCCGATCCCTGCGCAAGTCATGCGTAAGACAATATATTAGGACAAGCAGCACTGCGATATAGGGAAAAAAACTGAAACAACAGGACATTTCTTACGAATTTCGAACATCGGATTTCTTTGAACGTGGCACGGTGACAGGTAGACTTGTCCCAAGTCCCTAACTTTCGCTCATATTGAATTGAATTGATGCTGTTGTTTTTTGCTTCAGTGAGAGACTTGTTCAAATGCGTGTCTGAAAGTGGCAAAAATTTTCCACTTTGCATCCAGAAAATTGGCGCACCAATCAGAGAGCAGTATTTGAGTTTTTAACAATAGAAGATTGTGTTTTTTACAAAAGATTGTTTTATTTGCCAATCAAATTCGTTTCTGATTTCGAAATAAAAAACTTCGGTTTGTTTGGGTAAAACAGCGAGCCCCCTGGATTACAAGAGATCTTGGCTAGGAATGGAGGGAAAACTTCATCGCAGCTTCGCACAGGCTCTGCAACAAATGATGTGAATCCAAACGTTGAGGGTCTTGCGAGGCATTTTTCAATTCAACTTTGCGATGCAGTGTTTTTCTATAGATGATTTCTCTACGCTGTTTAAATTTGGAAAAGAAGTTTTTCCTTTAAAACCTTTTGATTCAAACACAGACTGAAGCGGGAACGAAAAACCTGAACTGAAAGCTGTCAAGTCAAAGGAACTATCTTCAACAGTAAATATTTCTGAACTTTATTGTATCATCGAGAAAATTTATTTTGTAGATACTGTAAGTGCCTGTAGTAGAAAGTTGAAGTTGATTGAGCTCCCTGACATTTTCTTTAAGATTCTCCACAGTTTTCTCTTGTTTTAAGTTCCAAGGTCTCCGCTCTCCAACTTTCTTCGTCAAAGGCTGTATAGCTGCCCCGAGCCCGAGCCCTCGTGTTGTTGCATTATCCGTAATTTAGACTTAATGTACTCCACAAAGAGTTAGGATAATAAAGGTTTTTCCCAACCCTATGGTACTCCACCAACTAGAGTATATTAACATAGTTCGTTGTTAGAAAATTGAAATCGAATCGAAATTGCAAATTCGTCGCATTGAATCGCCCAGAAAATCTAGATTTTTTGTTTGTTATATTTTTGTTTAGATTTAGCCGCCCTTTTAAGATGTGCTACCCCTTAAATTTAAAATGTAAAGTGGAAATTATGTTAACAAGAATTGCATGGCCTGTTCTGGTTTGTTTTGATATTTCATATCTTTTGCCGTATATGAGGTTTCTCCGTCCGCGTTCGTAAAACTATACAGCTATTGCACAAAATTTGAACGTGCATGTCTGACTTGAGAAATAAGATTATTGCAATAGAAAAATTCATGATTTAGTTTTTAGTTTTATATTCTTAATTATTTTAATTGCCAACCAAATAAATTTGTTTTCCAGAGCAGAGTCGAGTCGAGTTTGAATTGCGCAGCAAAAAAGTGAGACGAGAGAGATTTCTGTCAGTGGGTCGCAGTATCTTCGATCGAACAGAATTATGGAAACGAGGCAAACAATGTCAGTCCACTTTCGGAAACGAATTTGAATGAGTCGTCAGTTTGAGCGTCCAGCAATTCAATTCAATAGCGATAACTACAACTCAGGTAATAAGTCTAGGTGACAGGGCCATGCTTAGGAAAAACATTGATTCATCAAAGGTGAGCAACTACTTTGAATTTTTCTTGCGCAGTCAGTGAAACAAATAATCTAGCAAATTAGTACAGAAAACTTGCTACATTCTGATGTATTCTTTTTACTGTTTGCTGCCACAACAGCCAAAACCAACACACATGCAAAACAGTTAATTCGGTTAGGCAGAAATTCACAAATCAAACGAGACTTACCTATAAGGTGATGTTTGATTGGATGAGGGAATGGATTCTGGGAATCTTCGGTGCGGAGCGAAGGAGGTGTACGAGAGAGCGCAGTAGTCCATGCCAATCAGTCTTCAGAGCAGCAATGGATGAATGACGAGTTATAAAAGCTTGGCAGGGTGGGTCTGAAATGAAGAGTGAGCTGGCTTACCCCGCTGTTGCTCCGCGCCGATGATATCAAGAATACAATCAAACATCACCTTACAGGTAAGTCTCGTTTGATTTATGAATTCTACTTCATCATTGGCTTGGTCGTCAGGAGTATGAGAAGTTAAGAGCCGTCATTGAGACATTGACTGATAACCCAGGAGAACCCAAGATTGCAATATAGACGTGTAAGAATCACAAACATGATTAAGTGTTATATACCAACAGACAGCAAAGCATTACCGAAATTACAGTCATTTTGTTACGAATATAATAGAGCCGTTGAAAAAGTTTGTTCATTAGTCCAAAATGCTGCCAGCATAATGTCTTTCAAGTTGACATTTTTATTTAAAAGGAACGAAGTTGAGGGTGCCCGAGTGCTATGACATCCATACGTGGAAATGTCAATGCCAGCTTTATCCAACACAGTTCGGCACCACCGTGCTATGGTGTCCTTTGAACATAACAACTGGACAACACTTGACTCTGTCCAGCTCGAAACGAGTCAGTACGGTGTAAATTTTCTGCTAAGCGCAAATGAATGCAAAGTTTAGGTTCCGCAGCATATTTCAGAAAACGTAACGGTCTTCAATGGACTCCTGGGAGAGTGTGTTATAATTTACCGACAATATGAAACGTGTACGCGGATTCAGAACTTGCATGTGTTGACATTTAAAAACCGGATTGTTTGAAAACTCTGAGCACTAAGCAGACAAAGCAAAACAGCGAGGCAATGAGAATGCTCTTTAAGTGTGTGTGTTCACAAATGGGATGCTGCAAGCGGAAAAAATTGACGAAGTTCAAAGATACCTTTCATACTTTTTACCAAAGGTAGCTGACCGAAGAGAACAACAGTTCTATTAAAATTACAAAATGAGGACAGGGCGCATATTAATTGCACTATAGGATAGTCCTTTTTCATACAATGAAGTAAGGGATGCTAGAGCTGTTGATATGGAAGGGTGGATCAATATAACTTGTAGAACATAAAAGAAACAGTTTGTTAATATATGTTTTGTACCGTTTTATCGCTGAATCACGCCAGGCTGCCATTCTTATTTCGATAAATGATGCAGATAATCCATATTCGAAGAACTGCTGCCCAAAACAAGGCAGACGAGTTGCGGCTAGGGCGTAGAATGACGGATGGAGCCACAAGAAGACGCATTAAGAGAGGATACCATATTTGTGTAGGCCATGTCGGCAAGGTAGAAGAGAGCCTTATAGTAAAGGCAAAAAAAGCGAATTAGAAAACAATTATGCTTTTCGTGAAGGAAGCATGAAACTTGGCTCGTTTGATATGCTGAAAACGATAGGAACGGGACCCTATAGGTAAAGGGTCCGCTAGTGATATTTATAGCAATGGTTTCTCGAACCGAGTCCACTGCCACTTCTTACAAGGAATCGTCGGATATTTCTTAATATAAACACTTAAATAGCATTGCACACTGAACAGGTAATTTTTAGGCAATTTTTTTCACCCGCTGAACGTTCTAATAATTATTGCAGGGCTCTTAGAGAACAATTAAGGGCGTGGATCTCGTTCCAAGGTCCCTAAATACACCAAATCTACTGGTATTATCTTATATAAAGGAATCAAATTGAATGAACACAGTACATTTGCTAATTTTAGTTTCTGTAAAATAATATTAGCATGTTTTAATTCACAATCTATTTTTTAAAACACTTTCTCCCTTAAAATCTATTTCAAATAATAATTATACTATCGCCAGTGAACTACAATACAGCTTATGCTAGGTAAATATTTTAAATTACAGACTTCAAATCGACACTAAAGTTGATTGCAACCTTGTTAGTACCCTGACATCTGTTCTGAAAGGAATGCGTTGAAAAAATTCACAAATGCATTTCTTTTTGCCTTTGCGTTGTCGTTTCCGTTTCCAGTTTCCGAAACGTCTTAAAGGAATGCAATGTTGATCGGACAGGAAATATGCTGTTTCGATTTTGAATTGAAAATATTCAACTTGATAGAAGAGGAGTTTTTTACATCTATCAAATGACGCATTTATGCATACAGATTGAATCAATTGTCTTGAACTGGGATTCTGACCTAGGTATATCGTGTTAAAGGAAGTTATCATAAATTTTTTCAACCAAACACAAGTTTGAATTTATAAAAGCAGCTGGTTCAAAATATAAACGAAAACCTTTAGAGCTTGTTGAAGCATCAGAACATTTCTCACAGTAACAAAATGATAAAGAGACCAACTGGAATCTCAGCATTTTCTGCCAAGAAGAAGATCAAAGAGGGCTAGTGTGCCCTGCAAATAGTAAGCAACCCGATGGTAATTCAGGATATCAAACTGTTTATGAGAATGTAAGGCGCTTGGATGAAATCGGGGAGATCCTATTTTCTTTGAAGAGGCGACTACCTGGGCCGAAGCTGGTAGATGATTTTATTAAAATTCAAAGCAATTTTTCACAAAAGTTGCAAAAACAAGTATGATAACTTCCATTATAGTTGTGCTTGCAAAAGAAGACTAAAATATGAAAGCAGCGACTCATCAACTACTTTTTCCATTATGAAAACTCGATCAAATTTCAGTGCAGAGGATTTGCAGCCAATTGGTATATTATGTGACAAATCTGATTCAAATGAAAATCTACATCAAGCACATACTTTTTGCTTGGATAAAAGAATACCCGATGTTGCTGGGCTTTTGTCAGATGAAAACCTCCTTGCGAAAATCAGCGAGGGTGATTTAATTGCTATTGAGGCCCGTTATCACAAGGGCTGTTTAACAGCCCTTTGGAAACCCAGTCAGGGCATTCAAAGCATCTCAGTCAAGAGCGGATGCTGAAGAAGATATCATTTATGGAGTTGTTCTAGACGAAATTACAATTTACATCAGAGAAAGCTGTGACGTTGAGGGTTCTTTTCCTGTTTTCAAGTTAAGCGAATTGTAGCCTTTGCCTGCTGAGAGCAGCAAGGATAATCAGAGAGCAAATGTTTGTCAAGGATGATAAAAATGAACAGGCTGAAGCCGCTGTTCCTCCTTCACTTAACAGTCTAATAAAGCTGATTCTCGGCGTATCTGTCATTGGCCAGGTAACTATTGAAACAAACAGTAAGTCATCGAGATCGATATACCAACATATTCCATTCAATGCAGTAAAGAAAGTCAAGAAGCAGGATCACGAAATGAAAAAAATTAAGCACATGAAGAAAAATGAAACAGCTTTCCCATTTTATGCCGGTTTAATGATGCATATAGTAAGACCCGTAAGAAAGGCTTGATAAGAGACTTAGCGCAACATTGTGAGTGTTCCTCAGGGAGCGCGAAGCGCGGGAGGCGAAACGACCAATGAAATGCGGTTTTCTGATGTGTGATGCAAAATTCGAATTG